>CM021103.1:683168405-683357958 GCA_007115665.2 Sequoiadendron giganteum | reverse complement strand
GTGTGTAAAATCTGAATCAGTACTAGGTTGCGAGATGATATTGGTCTTAAGAAAAGATTCCTTTGTTGGTTTCAAAGGATCACTTTCTACGGTTGGGTTAGAAGGGTGATCTGGGATGATGTTGATGCTAGAGGAAGGTTTGATGATTTCAATGAAGGGACAAAATCCAAGACCATGATTGGATGTTTTTGTAGGAGGCTCGATAGGGTTGTAGATACCTTGTTCGTTAGCACCACAACCTTTTTCACTATAGCCAAGTTGTTTCATGAGCTCATAACCTTTTCCATAGAGTGTTTTCAGCACTTTTGGATAGGGTAAGGGTTTATGGTTCGCTCCTTTGTCTAGAGTAGATGAGGTCAATTATTTCAAAGGATTGACCAAGTCTTGTGTTAAAAATAATGTGTTTCCCTTTGGAGAGGTTTTTTTGTGATCTTGGATTCTCTTAGTAAAGGAGGGGTGAAGTCTAAGGAACCCCAATCATCATCTAAAGACTTTGGTTGTATGGGTTCCACTAGTTTGGTTAGTGTTGAAGTGGTGAAAGCTTTGGATTTGTTTTTCTCAAGTTGTAAGACATTATAAGGCTTAGGATCAATGTCGAGTGTGTACACTTTGTTGTTTTAGATGTACTTCATCTTATGATGAAGAGTGGAAGGCACTCCATTCATTGCATGAATCCATTGCCTACCCAAAATCAGGTTATATGAAACATCATTAGGCATAACATGGATCAATGTGTCTAATGTGGCCACTCCAACTGTAAGAGGCAAAGTGATCACACCACGCGGATATTTTCCTACACTATCAAATCCACTAAGAGATAAATAGGTAGGTTTAATATTTGATTTATCAATATGGAGCCTATCCAAGAGATTGACACTACACACATTAACAATAGAGCCATTGTCAACAAGGGTTCTCTTTATCCCTATGTGTTTATATTGAGATATGATCATGGAAGTTTCAACTTATTTTTGCACATCCAAAGAGGAAGCTCACTTTGGTGGAAAACAATGTCAACATTTAAGCCCTGAATCATATCTACTATATAATTTTTTTGCACATATAATAGGTATATCTTCTAATACCGACCTATCCTCATTACATCGAGGAGGAATATGAGAAGAACAAGTTTGAGGCTTATGGTTAAAGATACTAGGTAAGGGGATGATGTTTTCATTATGTTTTTTAATGTTTTGAAAAGGGGAAGGAGGATAAGGAAGACAAGCAAGAGCATCATGACCTTCAATGTTTTCTTTTACTAAGATACCTTCATCATCGAAGGGAGAGATATAATGAGAAGAACAATTATGATTATCATGATTATCAATGTTTGTATCCTCATTAGTCAAAGCTTTAGTGGATGAGCTAGAAGAGATGAATTCATAAAGGGCTCCATCTAACATGTCTAAGTCATCAATACTAAAGGGCTTGCTATCTCTAAGTTTGTGAGTGGGTGCATGCAATGTTAAAGTGTTATTTTTATTTTCTCAATAATATGATATAAATGGTCTAGGAACTAATGCAGCAAAGGAAACTAACCTAATGTTTTTGATAAAAGGGTAAAACGGATTTTACAAGGACCCAAAACCACAAAGTTTACAAGATAGAGGAAAGACCACCATTGGTCCACCAAAAAAATACAGCTGCCCAGCAAAAAATAGCAGCAAGGAAACAAAAAAGACTAGGAGGGTCAGAAAGAAAAGGATGACAGAAGAACATAGGAAAACTACAAAGACCGAAGGACAGTCTCAGTCTCTGCCGCCAAAGCCTACATATCAATAACCCCCTTTTTGAAAGTTTGCACCATTTTCGGGGTAAAGGGGGCCTTTTGCTTCAAATTAGCGTGGGTTCTTCTAGAAATACCTCCATTAGTTTCCTGGCTTTTTTCTTCAGTGTCTTCAAGATCAACAACCAAGGAACCCTGCTAGGCTTTATCTAGTTTTTCGATCATAACGTTGATTATTATTGCATTGTGTCTTGCTATTATGTTGTTCTATTCTGCAATGGTTCTGATGTTAGTCCTTAAGCCCTCTACATCATTATTTGTAATCCTGTTCCTGTGGACCGCATCTTTCTTGCCCAAATCCGCAATCTTGACTCCCATTTCCTCTATTTTGCTTTTCAGAGCCCAGTTTTTGATTTTAAGCTTGTTAATTTCAGAGAAAGTCCATTCCAGGATTTTAGAGTGAGATTCAGAATTGGTTTTAGCCATATTAAGAAAATCCAAGGATGGCTCTTTACCAGTATTAACAGGGGAATTGTCGGCATTCTGTAAGTCAGGGGCAGGGCTCACATAGTGCTCAGAAGTATAGGTAGCAGCTTCCTCCAGCTCAGAAGACTCTTCAGAGTAAGAGACAAGGCTTTTAGCCTGGGTGGACTTGCCTGTAGGGCTGTTCATAGGAGGGAGATGGATGGGCTTAAGCGCATCCCAGATTTTACCCTTGTTCTTGGAAGGGCCAACAAGCAGACTAGGGTCTTTAGGTCCAAGTTTAGGGCTGGGCATATAATCCGAACCACTAGGCTCTGTATCCTCACTGTCAACATCAGGGTTGGCTTCCGAGGTAGCAGGGGCATGCTCATGCAGATACTCAACAATGAGCCTAATTAAACTAGTATGGAGGATAGGGAATCTTTTGGGATTCTTTTTATTATCCTCCAAACTTTTCTTTAGAGAGCAAAAGAGATAGTAAGGGATAGAAACCCTAACCTTATGGCGGAAGTGGTTGAGGAGGGCGAAGTGGTACCCGTAGAATTTTGTGAAGCGTCCATCCACCATGATGTATTCCATAATGGCCCGAAGCACCTTTCTCCATATAGACTTGATGGAATCAACATCAAAATAGTTGTTCGCAATTTTAACCAGGTTTTCCTTTTCCATATCATTTTTCAGGAATCTGACAACAGCTTCATCAAAGTAAGCCCTATCCCTAAAAAAATTCTTACCATCCGTGGGTAATCCTGTGACTTTGGCAATTAAATCTTCGTTGAGCTCAACATTACTATCGAACAGCGTCAAATTTCTATCATGCCAGTTCTTGGCAAAGAGCTTCGTTGCCTCCATATCAGGACCATGAAGCTTCTCTAGAAAGGGTAATAGACCTCTGCTTTTTATCTTGTTCCATGCCTTTGAATTTTTCATGTGGATATCATAGTTGTCTGGCTCAGTTTGCTTTCTGTCCCCACCCATATTGGCTGACACAGAGAGGAAGAGCCAAACATAGTCCTTTCTAAAAATGGCCCCACCAAATCTAAACACCCACAAAGCGTGCGGGGTAAACTTACAAGTTACTCCACCGGGCATGGTCCCATAGAATCTAATGATTATGATGTGAGATATCCGACCTGTCCTCATTAAGGGGAAAACACGATGCTTTACAATGTGATTTATCATAGTTTAATAGGGCACAGACTTCAACATTTAGATCGCTAATATTTAGCCAAGTACACAAATCTTCACACTTGACTCCTTAATTAGCAAAAAAATCCACAATAGCATTGGCTTCTTTGTAGGCGTGTGTTATTTTAACTTTTTCAAACCTGTCCAATTTCTGTTTAGCTTCATCAATCCAAGATTTGATGGTCCATGAGGGAGGAGACATGCCACGGAGGCAGTCAATTATGTTTTTGGAGTCTCCTTCCAACCATAAATTTTTTATATTAAGGCTTTGGGCTAAGTTTATAATATGGTATGCACTAGCTACCTCCACCAGATGGTTGGTTTGAGAGCCAAGAGGAGAGGCCGTTGCACCCATGAAATTTCCATAGGTATCCCTTATAACTCCACCACAGCCCGCCACCCCCGAATTACCTTTAGCCGCACCATCAAAGTTAGCTTTGATCCACCCATCGGGCAGAAAAGTCCAGCAAACTCCCGCTCTATCCTTTTTAACCTTCATTGTGAAACTAGACAGAATGGGGAGTATGTTCCAGTCCTTAGCAATGCCAAAGTCATAGTTTGAAAACTCAACATTCGGGATCTTCCTATCCTTCTGGGCCACAGCACTGAGATTTTCCTTTAGATTTCTAACAATATTATCAAAGACCTGATCCACAAGGGCTTCTTTGTCTCTAAAAATTCTATTGTTGCATTCTTTCCAGATGCCCCAGGCAATATGAGGGAAAGAAATCTCCCAAAAAAACCAAAGTAAAGGGTTCCTTGTCGGCGCTTTCCATTGGACGAAGAATTCTTCAATGAGCAAAGGAAAGACCCAGGAGAGATTCCATAATTTGTTAAACTTATCCCAAATAGAAGCAGCAAAAGAGCAATGAAGAAATAAATTCCATCTTACAAAGACAGCATCTATTGGGAATTTGAAATCCCCGTTTACATAGATTGTCAGTCATTAGCAGCTTATTTTGAAGTAAGATCTAGAAAAAGATGTTAATTTTAGGTATCAAATTATTGCACCAAGCTTTAGACCAAAAGGGAGGATGATCCAGAGAGGACGTGAGCTTAGCAAAGGTAGAAGACACTGAAAAATTACCTAAAAGATCGTCAAACCGGACCGCACGGTCTTCCATTTGCTCTGAACTAAGTTTAACAGCCAGTAGGGAGATCTAGATCGGGGCCAAAGCCTGACTCACTCTACATAAGTCCACCCATATACCATTCTCACTGTAATCTTTCACAAAATTACCAAACCTAGCCTTACAGATCTCATCCCAAACTTTGAAGGGATTGATATTTATCAGAGGTTCCTTGGAAAGCCATCTGTCTTCCCAAAATCTAGTACTATTACCATTTCTAACTTGCCAACCAATGCCTTCCTCCACAATATTTTTTCCAATAATTAAGTTGTTCCAGCATATGGATCCTTTTGGAAGAAGGTGGGGATCCATGTTAATAATCGAAGAGCAATTGTTATCCAAATATTTACCAGCCAAAATATCGATCCACTCCCCGGAGGAAGAGAAGATTCTCCAAATTTGCTTAGCCAAAAGGATTTTATTGATAGATCTGATTCTTCTTAGCCCAAGTCCACCGTTATTTTTAGATCTATAGACCAGATTCCAATCAATTAAAGGAATTCTTTTATTTTCCTCCACACCCGACCAGAGAAATCTTTTTTGGATTTTTTCTATAGTATCAGCATATTTGGTAGGGATCCTAAAAAGACTCAAAGCATAGATAGGGAGATTCTGAAGGGTGGCTTTGAGGAGCTGAAGCTTACCAACTTGGCTAAGCAGAGCACCTTTCCAACCAGCAAGCCTTTTGCTAAATCTATCCACCAATGAAGACTAGAAGGCATCAAGAGGTTTCATACTTAAAGGAAGACCCAGGTAGGTAGCAGGAAGGGCATCCACCTTACAATCCAGAATCCTGGCGATTTTAGTCTAACGATGTGCCAGAGTCTTGAAAAAGAACAGCGAGCTTTTTTGATTGTTGATCAGCTATCCAGAAGCTCTCCCATACTTATCAAGCAGTTGTTTAATAGATTTAGCTTTAGTCATAGAAGCTTTACCCATAAGCATAGTATCTTCAACGAATTGTTCACGAGAACACACCAAGTTGCCCGACAACGGTCTGAGCCTAGAGATAACATTACAATCAATCAATTTTTTTAGGTTCCTTCCTAGGCTTTCAGCCATAATAGTGAATAAAATAGGAGAGATAGGGTCACCCTACCTAAGACCTCTGGTGCTCTAGAAAAAGGATGTCGGGGAACCATTGACCATAATCGATATGGAAGCTGTGGACACATTTTTATCCACCATTTGAATCACCCTATTATTAAAACTGAAGGCCTTCAAAATTTTAAATAAAAAGACCCAATCCACTCTGTCATAGGCTTTTGAAATGTCAAGCTTTAAGAGAAAACCTTCAGTCTTCGTTTCAACAAGGGAGTGAATGTTCTCATGAACTGAAACAATAGAATCAAGAATTTGTCTACCAGGGACAAATCCATTCTGTTGAGGAGAAATCAAGGAAGGCAAAAGAACTAAAATTCTAGAGGTTAAAACCTTATAAATGATCTTGTATACGGAATTACATAGACTGATAGGTCTAAAGGTCTCGAAGTTGTCAGCTCCAGGTTTCTTGGGGATGAGGACCAAGAAAGTAGCATTAAGTTCTTTTAAAAGACATCTAGCTCCGAAAAATTCCTTAACAACATTAACCACATCCTCTTCAACCAAGTCCTAGAACCATTGGAAGAAGAACAAAGGAAAACCATCGGGCCCCGGAGCTTTATTCCCATCAAAGGAAAAAATAGCCTTCTTGACTTCCTCGTTGGTGGGGATAGCAGTCAAAAAGGTGTTGTTTTCCTGAGTAATAATTCTTGGTATAGCTTCCACCAACTGATCTTGTTCAATTTGGTTTATTTCAGAGCTAGCCGACAGGAGAAGTTTAAAGAAGGAGCCCGCCTACCTCCTTATGTCTTCTTCCTCAATAAAACTAGTTCCATTCATCTCAATTTGGGATATTCTATTAATAGCTCTGTGTTTAGAAGCCGAAAGGTGAAAAAACCTGGTGTTTCTATCTCCTGTGGACAGCCAAAGAGCTCTAGATCTTTGTTTCCAAAACTCCTCCTGCTTCCCAATAAGATCATGCATTTTCTTAAGGATCTCAGTCTCTTTTTCCTTATTATCATTCAAGTAACCCTCATTCTGGATTTTGAATTGAATGGCTCCTAGATCCTTTTGAAGATCTGACTTGATCTTGAAGATGTTCCCAAAAGACTCCTTTTTCCAAACTTTAAGCTTACACTTCACTTCCCTTAATTTTTTGGCAACTCTAAACATAGCCATACCTTCAATACTTATATTCCACCATTTCTTTAGTTCCTCTTTAAGAGCAGGATGGGAGATCCATATTTTTTCAAATCTGAAGGGGGTGTTCCTCTTCAATTTAATAGGATCCGCAGTAAGACTAATAGGAAAATGATCAGAGCCTATTCTAGTACGAGCTTTCAAGGAACAGAAGTAGTCAAAATACCAATGATTAGAGATCAGAGATCTATCAAGTCTAACCTGTATAAGGTCCATCCCCTTTCTGCAGTTAGACCAGGTGAAGGCAGCTCCATGGAGGTCTAGATCTATCAGCCCTTAAGTATCAATAAAATTCTGAAGATCCTCCTTACTTTCTGAGTTGATCTAGGATCCCCCAAATTTCTCGCCATTCATTAAGGGAGTATTGAAGTCCCCCATAACAATCCAATCTTCTTTATCAAAAATCCTTCTAATGGAAGCTAATTCCAACCAAAACGATTTCCTCAAACCTTTACCGTTAGGAGCATAAATGTTCATTTGAATCCAGCTGAAGTTATCTCTTATATGAGTGAATCTAGTAACTATGTGATTCGTACCTTCCAAAATTGGATCACCCTTGATGATGTGACCATTCCAGTAAGTAACAATGCCACCCGAGGCACCATTTGAATTATTACCCTGGTTGCAGTAATATTGAAAGAGTTTCAGTTTTTCTATTTTCTCCTTAGACATTTTTGTTTCCTGAATCAAAAGAATATCTGGTTTATGATCTCTAACAAAGTTGCGGAGAACATCCTTTTTGTGGGGGCTATTGAGACCCCTAATATTCCAGGACATAATCTTCATAAATTACCAGGGGAGTTAAGACACTCCGAGATGGTTTTCTGAGACCCATCCGCTATTTCTTGAAAGTTGTTCAGCTCTCTTTTCTTTTTCAAAGACTTTTTGCCTCTTGAGTTTTTTGGTGCACCACAATTAGCCTTGCCTCTTGATCTAGTTGAGATGCCACTTGGGGTCTTCCCTTGCTTGTTTTTTCCAGTCTTCTTCTTTAATATATTCTCTTCTTTATCAGTCTCTTCTTGATTGTCCGTTTCTCTACTAGATTCCCAATCCTTATCATTTGGTAATCTTTGTTCCCAAGGTAGAGTATCCATGTTTCCATTCTCCTAACAACATAAAGCATTGTTGGATAGGTTTTTCGAATGATCCTAAATGTCAAGGGATTCAACAGTCCCAAAAACCGAGCTGGTCTCCAAGGGATGTTCCACTCCCATAGGGGAGGGAGAACCAACAAACAAGGGGAGAGGGGGAATGTTCAAGACCAAGGATAAGCCAGCACTGGGAATATCCTCCAAGCCCAGAAACTAACCTAATGTTATCCACAAATACCATGAATGTTATTTAAAATGTAACAAAATCTATGTAAACTTAAACTGAAATACAAAGGCATAGAATATAATGCCATTTTTAGATGTCAGAGAAGGTAATGTAATGATTAGCCTATGCAGTGATCTGAAAATAAAATGTTGCAAATGTGAAAATTGGAAATGTACAATGCATGAAATGAGCTAATTTATGCTAGTTTTAATGAAATGCATGCTACAGAAACACAACCAAGTGATACATGTAGATAATGATATAAAACAAAAGCAAAAAGATAGGGTTTTCAGCTCTATAAAGGACAATTTCAAAGGCCCAAAGGGACTAGGTCACCCAAAGTGGCGAATTAGTCCTACTGGTGATTTTTTTTAGTTTTCATAGAATATTTTGATGGGTGTAGGTGGTTTCGAGTGGCGAATTAGTGCACTTTCACTAATGCAAAATTTTAAAACCCTAGAATGCAAATTAAACAATGTATAATGCAATACAATGCAAATCTAGGATGATGATGGACTCCAATGTAGAAAAGAGGATTCGAAAGTCAAGTTCACCAAAATGCAATGAATATTTTGGTACCCACTTAGGGTCTCTAACACTTCTAGGGTTTTTCACCTAAGAAGATAGAGAGGGATACCAAAATGCATGTGGTTACATTCAAAAGAGGGGATTAGGGGCTTAAAATGGTGTTTTTCGAATGCCCTAAATGCAATAAACTGAAAATAGAAAATAACTAGTACTGTAAAACCTAAGAAATGTAAAGTGATGGAAAACACATTGAGATATGCAAATGAGCTAAGAAATGTAAACAAACTATAACAGAAATGAAGGGAAAGGAAGATGTGCACCTAGAGGATGAAGAGGGATAGTATGAAGATCTGGAAACCTGAGGAATCTGATGTAGAGGTTCACTAGGACATTTCTGCCATTCTAGGTAATCTAGTCCTCTTTGTGTGAAAATCTACCAAAACCCGTTTCTCCCAAAAGGGTACTCATATCTACAAAAAAACCCTTGAATGCACGTATCATGGGACTAGGTTTCCACTAATGGTGACCTAGTTCCTTTCAACCTTTTAAGAAGTCTGAAAGTGAAATTTGGAGGTCTCGGTCTGCACTTTCTACTTCTCCAAGTGTCTGGATCTTAAACCTTGATTTTCAGTCTGTAGGTGTCTTTTAATGAATGTTCCTACCCTAGCCAACAAGGAGTTGTCTTCAAAAAGCTTTCAATACTCTCTTCAATGATTTCCAAGCTTCCAAGATACCTAAATCTTGATGATTGATCTTGAGTTGCGGAAATGGAGAATTCAACCCTTGGGTGCCTTGGAGAGATGTCTTGATAACTTAGTGCGTAGAAACCTTAGGTTGCTTGAGAAGAATGGTGGATGAGTGCTTGAGATGGTTAAGTGAGGAGGGAAAAATGAGACTTAGGAGATGCAGAATGAGGGGGAAAACCTTTATTTATAGAATTTATGCCCTAATTTTCCCAAAATAACACCATATAGGTCGACCTTAGGGTTTTAGAGACAAAATCGTGAAAGAAATTTGAGTTAAATTTGAATTTTATGCCACAAAGGACTAGGTCGCACAAGGTGGCGACTTAGTCCACCTAGTAAATTTTCATTGGTTTTCAGGGATTGAAGTGTGATTATTATTGTTTCTCAGGATTGTATCACAAAACACACTAAAATAAGGTATGTATGTGTACTAAGGGGTCATTTAAGCATAAGAAAGGGTTGATTTAGTGATGAAAAGCCTAGGAAAGTGTGAAAATGTATTGCAACACCTTACAACACTTTGGAAAAAGGCTTGGAAAGGGGTAAAAAGAGGTTGAAAAAGGTCCAAAATCCATAGGCAAGTTTCCAAATGAGTGAAAAGTGTCAAAGGCTACATTTTTTAGCAACACATAAGGAATAGAAGAAATGGTGGCATGGAAGAGATGGGTGATGAAAAATGAATACTTCAATATCTTGCCAAATATCCTAATAGGCATTGCAGAATCATCATTGGGAAATAAAATGTTACAAATGGACAACAAACACCATGATATGACATAGATCAAGGTGTGCAAGATCATCCACTTGCAGAAAATAGATAGTCGCAAACAAGGAATGTTGTAACTCATACTAAGGGCCAAGTTGCCCCAATATTTTTTTCAAGACACACCAAAGACAACAATCAGGGAAAAAATAGGTCATGAGACATCATCGGACCTCTAAATCCTTCATGGGACATCCTCAAGGTAGCTAGTAATATGACTAAGAGACAAAAAAAAAATATAAGAAAAACTAGATAGAAAAATCAATAACCATTCGATGTGTTTGCTAATGTTTATTTGTCGAAGGTTGATTGCTTGATGGTTTGAAAATTTGATAATTTGATAACCTAACAGTTTTGATGGTTTAACAATGCTTGTCATTAGGAAGGACGCATCTTGAAAAGTCCAATGACTATGTGATGTAGCCTGTCATCAGGAAAGACACATCCTGAAAAATAAAATGACATTTTGACGGGGTCTAATTCCAAGAAGGACACATCTTGAAGGGGACCATAAAGTGACTAGGTTGACATTGTTTTAGTAATTTGATTGATTGTGACTTGATGAGTGATTGGAATATGTTTTTTGTTGGTCCACGAGTTTAATGTTTATGTTTCAATGATTATCTGGTGTTCGAGTTTGATTGTCTGACTTATTATACTGACATTACGAACCCTAAAGGACCAACCTAGGTGGCCTTGGGGGCTCATCGATTGATGGCCTTGCCTACGTCATGCACTTAGAAAAGGAATGAAATCATGATTTTATTTGACAAAACCCTAATGCTTGGACCTAATGCCTCAGGGGCATATTGGCAGATGGCCTTGCCTACGTCTAGTTGTAGGGGAAATGTAGTTCGACAATGAAAAAGACTAACTTGACTGACTCTGACTCTATTTTTGGGATTTTGAAAGTTATTTGGATATTTTTATTTTTTTTATGGATTTTTAGAGTTTTATGATTTTTTTTCTGGTCATTTTGAAATGTTTTTATTTTTTTGTCTTTTTTGGGAATATATGATTTATTTTGTCTTTTTGCTAATATGCTGACCTCCAATGACAAGTCTAGAATCCAATGAAGCCAGGTTTTAGGAAATTGCCCCCGGCTAGGTCTAGGACTAACCATCAGGGATGGGATGGGACAAGGGTTTATTATGGACAAAACATGGAGGATAAAGGATGTAAGACATCAACTACTTGAAAGTCATGATAAAGATGACCAATCCTTATGATGGATGTCAAATGGGAGATGATGGAGAGTAAAGACAATGTGATAGATGCAGATGGAAGACCAGGGAGAGTGATAGTAGATGACGAAGCTGAGACAAACTACACATGGCACCTATTTTCCATGTTTTCACCATGGTACTTATGCAAATAACCACTAAAGTGGTTCTCACTAGTGGATGGATTATTTCTCTTTACTATTTTCATTATTATTATTTATTTATTTGTGGTCACCAAAGATGCCTATTTGCCAGGTTTTCATCAAGGTAACAATTTTTTGTATTTTTCATTTTTTTTTGTATTTTTATGGTTTTAGCATGACTCTCTAAAACTATGTATAGAAATTCCATAGGTGCAAGTTTTTGATAGGCTCAGACAAAGGTTCCCCTTCAAGTGTGGATAAGTAATAGGCACTAGAACCAAAATATGTTGTTATGACATATGCACCCAACCAGTTGGCTCAAATTTTTTGAGTTTCTCATGTTCTACTTGATTTTTTGATTCTCGATCAACACTAAGTCATGGATGTCGAAGAGCCTAATCAATACCTTTTTTTATAATTACGTCAATGGTAGTTTTTATATGCTTGTAGATGTGTCAAGGCCTTATGTCTGCGTTCATCAATAAATTCAAACTCATGCAACCGAGATATACGATATTCCTCATCATCAATAATCCCTTTCATGGAGACTCTTAGGGAGGGGACTTCAACCTCGATAGGAAGGATAGCCTCTAAACTGAAGACTAGGGCAAATGGAGTGGTATCAATGGGTGTGTGGATGCTCGTACGATACACCCATAGGGCAAGGTTAAGTTGAATGTGCAGTCATGGCCAACGTCATTGACAGTCTCAGCATATCGGTGAACCTTATTCTTCTAGTCATTTGAAAATATTGTCTAAGACTCTTAAGTGATCACCACAGGTCAAGGATTTTTCCAAAAGGTCATCAACATAGTCATAGCTCTTTGATAGGTTGCACCTACATTTTTTAGTCGGAAGGGCATGACATTCCAACAATATGTAACCCATGGGAAAGTGAATGCCATCTTGTTTTGGTCTTCAAGGGCAATACAGATCTGATTATATGTCGAGAAGCTATCCATGAGGGACAACATCTTGTAGCTAGTTGTTAGGTTTGCTATGATGTCTATATTTGAGAGTGTGAATTCATCCTTTGGACATGCTTTGTTCAAGTCTTGAAAATTTGTGTAGATACATTTTTTTCCATTTGGTTTGGTCACTAGTACAAGGTTTGATATCCAATCTGTATAGTCAATACGTCTTATGAAACTGACATCCAATAATTTCTTAAGTTCAACTTTGACTAGCATATCTATTTGAGGGTGCATTTTTTTAAGCTTTTGTTTGATTGGCTTTGCATTTGGATGCAATAGTAGATGATGCAAGAACAACTCAAGGTCCAACCTTGGCATATTGGCATAGGACCATGCAAAATTGATTCAAATTTTTTTGAAAAATGCTAGAAATTCTAGGTTTTCCTCTTCTACTAGGGATGTTGCAAAGAGAATAGTCTTAGGATTATTTGCAGTACCAATGTTAGTATTTATTACCTCTTCAATCAGCATCAGGGATCTCTCTTGATTGATAGGGAAAAATTCCAACCCTCCATCCTCATGTGTCTCAGAGAGGTTTTCAACCTCAAATATGTCTTTTCTTTTTAATTTTTCTTGGTCAGAAGGTTCCTTGCGGTTTTCACCTAAAGAGCATTCATTTTTTGTTTTATTTTTTTCATTTTTGTGACTAGAGGGTGGGACAATCTCATCAAAATATGTTTCAGTATCAAGATCTATAATGAAACTAGCCTTATGGTCCCCATGTGGTATGCCCTCTCATAGTCCCATAAATTCAACAATAGCCTCATCATTTTCAAATATGTCCAAGGTAGGTGGATCTTGTTGGTCCCAATCGATCAATTTTGGGTAAATGATGGAGATGCAATCATCGGTGTTAGTGAAGGATGGGGAAGAAACTGATAGGGTAAAGATAGAGGTATTATGAGGGTCCCAAAAGGATTCTATCCAAGATTTTCCATCTTTTCTCTTTGGTGGGTCAAGTTCATAAAAGGAGTCAACACAAATATTGATATCCATGAGGTTGGTAAAGGATGGGCAAGGTATGTCAAATTCTTAAAAGATATGATTAAATTCATAGTCACTTGTGGTGCAGGAATCCAACTCATATTCATTAGAGTTGGTGTCACCATAATAAATATTGATGTGGTGTTTAGATGTCTCAACGTCTACTAAAGCACTCACATCCATATTTGAAAGAACCTTAGTATTTAGAGCACCAATATTAATTGGTACAAACCCTAACCCTAAGTTCTTTTTCAACTTAAGAGGCATCAAGGGTTCATTCCATTTTTATGTACACCAAGTCCACTGATTCCATCATAACCTTTTGTTTCATGAGGTCAAAGCCTTTACTATATTTTTTTGTTAGTAGCGGTAGTAGATCTTCCTCGTCTTTGTAAATCCAAGGTGAAATATCATTAATGTCTTCTTTGTTTACCTCTCCCCATTTTGTGAAGGTGGTGGTGGGAGGAAATTTAAAGAAAAATTTGTGTTCCATCTTGAAACAAGGCCTACCATAAGACTTAGGAGACTTAGGTAGCTTTGTGATGCAATAGGTAGTATTCAATTTATACTCGCCACAACCTTTATCTTGGGTCTTGATTTTGGGGTTTAGAAATGGGGTTTTGGATGTGGATGATTTGATGAGGGTGGAGGGATTGACATAACTGGATGAAGTGGATGCGACAATGGATGCAAAAGCTTCTCAATTGATAAGCACTTGGAATTTGGGAACTCCCCTTAAAATAATACAATATTGGAAGGGATTGGTCGCCAATGATCATGACTTTGATACCATTGTACATAAATTTCAAGCATTGATGATAAGTGGAAGGATACATGGAATAAATTATCTAAGTATCCAACCATGGCTTCAAATCGGTTGACATCTAGGTCAGTGGTAACATAGGTTTCCTTCAAAGCCTTATTGAGGATAGCTTTGTGATTAGGTGATAGGCGCAATAATTTGAGGATAGCAATATGTGCGGGTGTATTTCCGAAGTGGTCAACAAGATTATATTGGTCTTTGGATTGTGTTTTCTTTGAAGAAGAAGTAGATAAAGTAACCTTATCCCTGCAAGTAGTGATGGCGCATTCAGGAACCTTTTTAATTTTAATTTTGTTGACATAGTCATATGTGGCATGAGGGTGATAAATTATCTATGAGTAATCAAAGGCATTCCTAGTATAATTGGATTGATTATCTTTCGACCTGGGGTGGAGGTATTTCCCAAACCATGATCTTGTAATGGGTTTTTAAAAATCCTATGGTCCTAGTTGGAAGTTTGTTGTTGTCGTTTGACCTCTATGGTATCATTTTCAATTAGGTCTTGGATTATGTTCTTCAATTGATGGAATGATGAGGCCTTGTGCCCTTTGATGTGGTTGTAGTCACAAAGGGCATTGTCATCCCACCAAGAGGGTTTTAATTGTCTGGGGTCATATGGCTTGGGCTCTAGGATTTGTATAACATGTGATTGTACTAGATTCTTCAGGATAGATTCAATTAGTTCTGGTAAAGGAGTGTATTATCTTTGTGGGTATTGCCTTGTTTATCTCGGGGGTCCTCGTTCTTGAGTATTTTGGACCATGTTAGCTGCTTGGTTGGACACATATGGTGTATTTTTGTTTTCATTAGGTGCTTTGAGAGTCAACGTGGGACCTATTTGATTCACACCTTTCACATCTATCACTCCATCATGTGTTACATTCTTATTGCGGGACCAAAAATTTCTTTTTTTATTAGAGTTTTGATGGTTGTGGTTGTTTTTGTTGCTATGTGTAAGTTCACCTTCGGCAATTAGGACCTTTTCAAGTTTCATGCCTTTCTCAACCAAGTTTGCAAATGTGGGACAACAATGCACTTGTAAAGAGTGTTTCAACTTTTACTTGAGGTTTTCTACAAACATGCCCACTTTTTTTTTTTCAGGAATCTCGATGGGATATCGACTCGCAATACTACACCACCATTGGAAGAAATTAAGAAAGGACTCTCCTTCATCTTTTTTCAAGTGGCACAAGGTAGCAATTGTGACATCATTTTCAATGTTATAAGCATAATTTTACATGAATTTATTGGCAAGGTCATCCCATGACTTTGTAGACCCTTTAGGTATTAGTGCAAAATATTCAAGTGTAGGCCCCATAAGACTTCTAGGAAAGAGTCGCAAAGGGTAGGAATGATCGTATGCATCATCCACAGAACTAGTGGTAATTTTTTGTATTTGGGCTTATTGTTCCACTGGGTATGGAAATTGTGAGTTGTGGTGTAGAATGTCCTTGGCTTGTTTGTGTGTGTTTCCTTGGGTGACGTTGATGTGCGTAAGGTATTCACATCAAATATTTGAGGTAGTTTAAATCCTTCATGTAATAGTTTGGCTAAATATCATTCAGAGTCCAACATGATAATTACATCCACAAGAGAGGCTACTTCTAGATTTTCTGCAGCGACCTCTACTTCTTTTATGAAAAAAATTCCATGTTTGTCTCAAATAAGGAATTGTTTGAAAGGATTGTATGTCTTTGTTTTTTGATAAGATGTAGACCCCAAGTTGATATGGTCATGACTTTCAAGGTGGGTATTTTTGTGAGGATCATCAGTGGTATTGTCATAGTTGAGGGTGCTAGTGTAATTTTAAAGGTCCTTATAGTCATGAAAGAGGTCCATTTCTCAATGTTTCTTTTGAAATCTAGTTTCAACCATATAAGGTTTGCTCAAACTGAAGGTGGAAAATTCAAATGGTATGAGACTAAGACTATGTTGTTGGTATTTTTGAAATAAGGTATTCCTAAATGTAATGCAACTATTTTTTTGGTATTTTTGGTATTTTAAGGATGAAAGATGTCAAATGTATGCAACAAGACTAAAAGGGATAATGATAACGTGGGATGTAATGAAGTATAAAGTGTATGATGATTCTCTTTTAGCTAAAAAATTTTATAGAATGGAGGTTGTAAATGACTAAGAGGTGATGGATACCTATAGTGAACTTGAGGGCTTAAACACTTTTGAAAAATTGAAGAATAGGATCGCTAAATATCCAAGGGTAAACCAATGTTTCAACTAGGATTGTCAAATGGCCTTTTTCTAATACAAGTGAAAAGAGTGACAAGGTGAGTTTCCCAACTAGACTTGTGAGTAGGAAATTATCACCAAAATGACAAAGGATGAAGTTAAAAAGTGACTTGGTCAAATGACAACATTTTGTTGAAGTAATGATGTGTGCCAAGGTATAGATAATATTTCTATCCTAGAATCCACAAGGTGTCAAGCCTAAAATTTTGAAAAAGGTAACCTAATGTGATGTTGTGGTATGCAAGTAATGAGTATGCAAAAGTTCCTAAAATGGGGGTAGTAATGGAAATGATATGTAAGGTGAATTGAGCAAGTTTCTAGTTGTAAATAGGAATCACAATAATAATTGGTTTGAAAATGGTTCTCAAAGGTTTGAATATGATTTTCGCAAGAGTTTGACTTGATTTTGACTATTTGGTTTGAAAAAGTTGCTTGGTGTAATGTTGTGAAGTGTTACAATTTTCAAGTGTAAGGTTTGTTTGCTTGTTTGTTTGAAAGACACACACATAAAATACAAGAAAAAATAATATATTTTGAGTTTGATCTTGACAAACACTTTGTACAACCTAGGCTTCTCAAGTGATACCACTTGCTAGATCCCTACTTAGATTTATCCAGCCACTTAAACAAGGCAGACAACTAGAGACTTGGTGGTACTGGCTCCCCCTTACATGACACTCACTTCCTAGGCTCACCAAGTCTCAATTCCCCCAAAGAGGAATTTCTACCTCTACACATGCTTAGTGAAGATGTGGGGCAGCTTTAGAACAACCGTTCTTGTGCTAACAAGTAAAAAAAGATTTTTCCCACTAAACAAAGGTTCCTAGTGAATACTCGGGGACATGGCACCTCGCGAGCATCCAACAAGCCACTTAAGGATTTAATCACTCTACTAGGGGCTCTTATATGTTTTACGGTAGGTACCTCATTTCGAGTGACACTACATGACTAAGGCCTACATACCATGAGGACGTGACGGTTTAGTCTTATCCTTTTGTATATTGGCTCGAGCAAAAAACCGGTTGGATTCGTTCCCTCTTTCAAGGAAGGCTCGTCTAAAGGCAACAAAAGAAAGACAAAGATGTTGTTTTTGATCACCCAAGATCGCACGAATCGCAAGAGGAGTGCATACACAAACAACTTTTCCTCACACTCACATGGGGTTCATTTTAATTTCAAAATCCAAATGTGTGGGTGGTTGTACAAAATGTCTAAAGTTTTTTTTGATTCTCAAGATCCCCAAAATGGCGTGAGAGAAAAGCATACACACCTAAGAAAAAACTCCAAACCACAAGACAATGCAAGCACTAGTAAATTTTAAACTCACTTATGATGTCAAATCAAACACGCAAGTTCTTTTTAGGCCCACTAATCATTTTATGTGAAAAAAACACTCAAAAAAAAGAAAACGAAAGAAAAATCCCTACAAAGCATGATTAGTAGTTTTGAATGCCAATTTTTGACAAGCAAAAGTTGAATGTTCAAATCTTGGTCACTCGAACCTAGAAAAGAAAAGGTCAAATATTAGCCACAAAATCGAAATTAAACTAATTAAATAAAATGACATTAAGCTATTGAATGAAAACAAACAAAATTAATCTACTCTAATCGAAATTAAATTAAAAATCTGAATTAAAAATATAAATTTGAAAAAAAAAAGTATAAATTAAAAATCTAAGTTAAAAATCTAAATTAAAAATCTAGAATCTAATAAAAAGTCTAATTAAAATCTAATTAAAATCTTGAAGCTAATTAAAATCTAAGTAAAAAGCTAAGTACAAAAGCTAATTAAAATGTAAGTAAAAATCTAATTAAAATCTAATGAAAAAGCTAACCTAAATTAAAATTTAATTAAAATCTAGATTCTAATTAAATCTAATCTAAATTAAAATTGATTTAAAAATTTAAATCTAAATCTAATGATCTAGATTAATTAAAATCTAATATATATTTAATTAAAATTTAATTAAATCTAAAAAGATTTAAACCTAATTAAAATTTAGTTGAAAAGCTAATCTAAATCTACTTAAAAGATAATCAAAATCTAAACATATCTAAAATTAAAATCTAAATCAATTGAATTTAATTAATGAAAAGTAACATCTAAATAAACTAAATGAAGCAAATTAAAGTGAAAGAAATAAAACTAAGTAAATTAAAATCGAAAGAAACTAAATAAAGATAAATAAAGCCATTTCCAAAAGCTTTTCCACAGGAATTTCAATTTCAAAGGTAGCTTGTCAAATCAGAGAAGTGAAAGGTCAAACACTGCGGCTGCTTCAATCTATGCAAGATAGACGTCTCTGTACAGCAGCTACTTTAATTTGAGAGAGACATAAGAGATTTGCAAGATCTTATCAAGAAGAACTATCATGCACCCTAGCAATGTCAGATTAATGAGAAAAGATAGAGTTGCCTGTTGACTACAGTTTAATGTTGTCACAGTTCATAGCCGCCAATAGCCACCCACGGGCCAGATCACAAGATATTGTGTAGATTTCGTTAGGAATATAAAGCATAAAAGAAAAAGAATGGCGCTGAATTAATGAATGCACTCTGTGTGTGTAGCCAACTGTTAGTTCCGGCAAGCCTCTGTGCAAAAGGCCTATGTGGCATAAAATTCTTGCAGGATAGGCTTGGTTTGTGGAGGTCATGTGAAGAAATAGAAATTCCTGACAGATTAATAAAGGCGATAATGGAGGGCTAGATAAGGGGCGCCATGTGGATTTGAACCATCAGAGATGAGGGAAATTACAAACACAATTTTGATGAGTAATGATGGCACTCTTTCAAATAGAAATCACAGCAAATCATAAACAAAAATCACAGCTCATCAATAAGAATCGCGCCCTCCATGAATGGAAACACCTCATTCTAAGTCAAACACCTCTATCTAGATTGATTACGAGTCTGCAAATGTGAATCAGGCTTGCACTAGTGCAAATGAAATCTGTTGCAAATAAATATGCAAATCGCCTACAAATATAAATTGTGACTCTTTGATACAAAAGAGTTTCATGAAAATCATTGCCACTATGAGGAGTTTGCACCGCTATCAATGGGTAGAATTTTAGGGATAGTTGGAGCCACTGAAGGCATAATAATGATGGTTCAAATCTACAATGGCATGCTTCAGAAAGTCAAAGCTGTCATTTCCATATCAGAAACCTCAATGGCCTAATGCTCGCAGCTTCCGTTTCTTTCCACTGCGATTCATCTATAAACAGCTCTTGCCTCATATTACCATCACACCCCGTCTCAATAAGAAGTGGCATTGCTCTTTTGTTCAATTTAAGTGGAATCAGCTCAGCCACCAAATCTGGAAGTCCAAAGCGGATGCTCAGTCTCAACTCCTTACTTGGAAACTTCTCCATGTGAAACTTCCTGTCGGTAACCACCTTAAATTTGTGTACCTTCAGCCCACTTGTCCATTTTGCAATTGAATGGAATCTATAAAACATGTCTTTTGGACTTGCACCCATGCCCGTAAATTATGGCACCTGCTGTTCACCTCTTTGCCTGCTTTGTTTTCCTGAACATGGACTTGGAAATCAGCTCCTCTAGGTGTTTTTTCTTCCTTTGACGCCATATCTCACACCTGTAGACAAGTGATTATCAAGCACTTTTGGAAATTTTGGTGTTTTGCTATTTTCTCTAACACCATTCACCCTCCCTAGAGAGCTGCAAATGATTTGTAATAGTTTGTCCTTTCAAATGATGAACCTACAAACTGTCCAGCCATCCACTATTCTTGAGGACACCTTACACACCCTCCTCCAACAACTATACACTATTACAGATAATGGAGATTCGAATGTGGCTTCTTCTTGAACAGGTTTTTCCTTTTCTATGTTCATCATGTAGTATACACAGGTTTGGGGACTGGCCTTCGAGATTACATCCGTGGCATGGCAAAATTCAGAAGTGTACTCAAGCTTAGATGGACAGTGGATTGTTTTTGAAAGTTATTATGTTTATGATATTACTCCACAGTTGTATTTATAGTTTCTTGGTTATGCATGGAGATTTTCCTTTGTAATTCTAGTTGGACATGTTTGTTGTGGCAATTTTTTGTTGCTGCTACTGCTCCTTTGTAACAGCCTTGTAGCTATTCATTTGTAGCATCCTTGCTGCTGTTTATTTTTTACTGTTGCTGTGATGTTGATCTTCTGATGTAAATCTCTTTTTTGATGCTTTTTTCCAATTAAAAAAAAAAACACAAAACACTATCCTCTAACGATAGGACAATGTAAATACTACTATCCAATTTTAAAATCCGGTAAGTATGCTCCCTATGCGAGAAGAAACAAAAGAAATTGAAACATATTTACAAATGAAAGAAACGTTAGGAGTGGAAGGGTACAACGAGATGATGAGTTTTACAAAATTATGCTTTCAATAGTAACAATCTAGAGAGCAGAAAAGATGATGAACCATTTGATATTTGCAGCAAGCCCGATTGTTTTGCATCAATAGAATTATCCCCACCTTTATAGATGCATGAGACTTGCAAGAAGATTCAAAGATAACAATCACATATATATGGGAACGTATATGATGAAAATTGATTATGGTTTAGAGTTCGATGGTCAACTGCTAGGATAGTATAAGTTTCATAGGACAGTAGGACAGTAGGAGGTATCAAAGCTTTGTGTATTGTGCTCTATGTATTGTCTTCCAAATTTATCTATGGCTGCTAGATAGTTGTGTTGCCTTACATGTGGATTTTTCTTTCAAGCTTATGATGGCCATGTATACCGATAACAAAGATAACAATCAAATATATATTTAGCTTTGCTTTAGCTAAATCAACACAACTGTTGCCAAAAAAATCAGACATTTGTACCATCTAGATATATTATACCAAAACAAAACCTTTCAGTCAACAAAAGCTCAAAGTATTCTGCAAAACTTTTCAGCCAACAAAAACTTGTTAGGTTTACCAAATATAATTAGAGAAAGTTTTCAAGTTAAGTGCAGCTAGCATAAAACTAAATCCCAATCAACAATGGAGAACAATGGAAAGAAAGAAACATTAAAAAACATGTGACAATGTCACCTGGTTTTCAAGCCTCCCTTGAATGATCTTCATTGACCTTCTCCATCTTGCTGGAAACGGTATAATTGCCTTTAGATTTGAAGTGCAACTATCACCTATGTCTTAGACAAGAAAAATATTGAAGTAGTGAGTGCTCAAGTATTCATGTCCTCAAGCATGCTCAAGATAATTTTGTGTGTGCAAAATGGCTTGAGAGAGCCTTTTTAAAGAATGTCAAGTTGAGAATGGATGGTCAGGATTAGAAGTAGATAAAATACTAAGATCAATGGTTAGGATTCAATGTGATGTAGAGTATTAGGGTTAGGGAAATATTAGGTCAAAGTTAGGGCAAGCTTTGGAATGAAGGGCTGGGATTTAGACAATTAAATCAATGGTGGACAATAAATAAGATAGAAATCTATCAAATAATAGAAATTATTTGATTTATGGAGGAAAGTTGACTTATAAATTAAGTAATAGTTTAATTCATAAATGGGAATGAGACAAAAGGAAATAAATAATTGTTTTAATTATTTACTTGGTGGGATGGAAAGTGGGTTAAATAAATAAGTTTATTTAATTGATAGTGTGAAGCATAAGATTAGGACATAACTAAATAATTTAATTATGTGTAGAAGAGATTTGACATAGAAAAATGTCCTTCAGAGGCCCATGTCATTTTTTATGTGTCTACAATCACTACCTTCTTGGTGATGGGATTGTACAATTTATAGGCTTTTGACTCTTCACTATAACCTATGAAGATACATTTTGCTCTTTTATCATCAAATTTCTACTTCTTCTCTTTTGGTATGGAAGTATATGCCACACACCCAAAGATTTTTAGGTGTTCAAAACTCCATTTATTTTTCACCCATGCCTCTTGTGGAATCCTATTGCAGACAATCTTTATGGGGCACCTCTTCAATATATAAACTATTGTTGCTATAGCTTCACCCCAAAAATGTGTGACAACCCTTTTTCTTTTATCATACTTTCTACCATATTTTGAATGGTCCTACTTTTACTCTCGGTCACTCCATTTTGTTGTAGAGTATACCTAGTTGTGAATTGTTTGTGAATTACCTCATTCCTACAAAAAAATTGCAATTTTTGGTCAAACTGGACACTGAAATTATTATTTTTAACTAAACCTTCACATTTGGGCACCTATAATGGCTAAACCATGAGGAATTTGAAGATGATGCAAACTAGAGTCTTGTAACATTTTATCTGTAGATTCTAAACATATTTTTTTCAAAATTTTTGGAATCAGATTGGACTTCTTTTTCCATCTCCCGCAAAAATTGGTTTTTTTCAGAAAACAACATTTTTAAAAAGTGACGCACATTGTATAATGCATAACTTTTTTTCCATGAAGGATAAAATTCTAATTGTTTAGATTTTAAATTTTTAAGTCCGATATCTAGTGCTTCCACTTGGTTAGATAGTTTTTTATTGAATATTTTTTCTTTAATCAATTTTTGAATTCAAACCAATAACAATTTAGACATAGAACGACCGTATAACGTGTAACTTTTTTTGTATATATCGAAATTCAAAATTTATTTTGTTGGATCAAGGACTTCAATATCCAGTGCAGTCATTTTAATTTTTATTTTTTTGATAATCTGCTATTTTTCCACATGTGCAGAACAAAGACCTTCATTTTCGCTGAAAAACCTATGTTTAATAAATCTAAAAAACAAAATACATAATAAAACCAAAACATATTTAAATTATATTCATTGGATAGCTCATTTTGAGGACTACCATAATCATTTGAAATTAATTTTAAATGAATTCATTTGATTCCCCAAAAGGTAAATCAAAAATGATTTTTTATCAGCATTTTGATAGGTGTAAAAGAGACTCATTTATAGGTATGGTTTAAAACTAGCGAGGTTCTATCCAAGGGGTTTTGATCTAAGGTGGTTTGATCAAACCCTCTTCAATTGGAATCCTTAAAATGGAAATTTTTAAGGCTTAAATCATTATATTTTCTAAAAATGTGTGATTTCAGCAAAAGTCAGTTCCTCTCAGAAATTGTAAACTAGCTTTGTGGAATCATAGCTCTATCTGTTCTAAGGGCTTTGATATAGTAACCACTCTCCTTTTCAAATCCTATCTTAAACCATTTAAATTTTGAAAAGGCATCCAATTTTATTCAAAAAATAGACCTATATTTTTCTATTGTAATCATCTGTGAAAGTCATGAAATAAGTATCTCCCCCTTATGTGGGGGCTTTCATGGGTCCGAACAAATCTAAGTGCACTGATTCAAGAGGTGATTTTTCTCTCCTAGAATACCTAGACTGAAATGGTTGCCTATGTTGTTTTCCTTAGATGCATGCTTCACATTTTCCATCGGGTTCTACAATGGATGGTAAATCCCTAACCATTCCTTTCCTAGACAATTAACTTAAACTAGAAAATATTAAGTTCCCATACCTTAAATGTCATAGTTTGGATGGGTCTTTGAGGATTGTCTTGAAATTTGACTGCTATGAGTGTCAGAAAATAATATCATTGTTGTCCTTTTGTTGTTTCTATTGCAGATACTATGTGCATCCTAAGAGGGAACATTCTATTTTTCATCATTTCCACTGCAACCATCACTTTCTTGCTGACTCCTCTAACAAATATATTTCACTCTCCATTCTCCATCAAGATTCTATAACTATTTTGGACCATTTTTCCAATGATCAATAGGTTATTTTTCATGCCAGGGGCATAATAGACATCTTGGATTTGTTGCCTCTCACCATTCTTGGTTTGGATGCTGACTACACCTCTTCAAATGATGGGAATCTTCTCATCGTTTCCCATTTTGATTTCAAATCTTATATTTCTATCAATGGAGGTAAAGAAGTTTTTTTTACCACTCATATGGTTGTTGCATCCATTGTCCAAGTACCAATCTTCATCATTTCTACACTCAGCAAGATTACAAACAATGAATACATTTGACTGTTTATCATTTTCAACCTTGTTTTCATTTGCTACATTAGCATTTTGACCTCCATGGTCACACTACTTCTTCCTACACTTACTAGCATAATGGCCATATTTGTGATAGTAATAACATTGCACATTGATTTTGTCATACCTGTTATTTGAACTGTTGTTCTTCTTTTGGTTCTGGTTTACTAACTGTGAGTTTCTTAGCTCCTTTGTGATGTTTGAGTCTCCCCTTCTAGAATTGATTCTTCCTCTACCTCTTTTTCCTCTACAACTATTGTTTCTTCCACTTCCCCGACCTCTTGCATTGGTCTGAGCCTTGAAGACTTGCTCTAGTGAAGGAGAAGATCTATTCAACTTGTACTCATGGGTTTGTAGTGAACCCATCAACTCATCTATAGTCATCTTAGACAAATATTTTCTCTTTAATAGAAATGACTATAGGATCAAATTTAGAGGGTAGGCTTCTTAGGATTTTTTCAATAATCCATTATTATACCATTATTTATCCATTGATTCTTAGCTAATTTATCAAGGTTGACACCTTAGTGTGAAAGTTTGAAATGGACTCACGATCCTCCATTTGTAAGGTCTTAAAATCTCTTCTCAAGAGCTGCAACTTAACTAACCTCACTTTGCCAGTCCCCTTATAACTATTTTGAAGTATTTCCTAATATTTCTTTGAGTAAGTTGTTGTTCCAATATGTGGGAAAATAGCCTCTATCAAGATTGCCTCAATCAAACTGAGGGCTTTTGCATCCTTCATTCTTACTTATTTCAACTAATTCTTTTGAGGATTTGAAAGGGTTGCATAGGCTGCTAGGTCTATGATATCATTGAACCCGTTGATGACCAAATCCCATAGGTCATTAGCAACGAAAATGGTTCTCATCTTCTTAGCCCATATATCATAATTTTGTCAATCAAAGTTTGGTGGATACTCCCAACCTTTGCTCTCACCTCCTACCATATTTCTCATATTTGAAAATACTAAACAATACTTAGGCAACCTGGAACTTTACCCACAAACTACCTAGAGAAATAAGGATCTGATACCACTTGTTGGCAGGCAAGGGTGCAAATAAAACACAAGGTCACTACAGTGACTGGATGGAAAAAACAAAGAAATAATACATAATGTAGAGACAACAAGGAGGCATTGAAAATTTCTATTTCATTCAACTACTCAAACATATTACATTAAAAAAGGTTTGCATACAAAACTTAGAGTTATGACTCTGTATTTCCTTCATATTACAAGCTTTGTAGATTCTGGTGCATTGGAGCTTTATGTGTATTGTTGCAAATATTCTAGAGCACTAGAGTTCTACAGTCTATGCAATATCTTCTACTATTGTAGGTTCTCCTTCTCCTTCTTTTGTTCTATTCTCCTAAAAATTCCTTCCTTATTGTCCTTTGTTCTAACTATCATGAAAATAGTTCGTTTTTGTCTTGTTTTCCCTTTCCAAAAAACTACCACTTAAAATTCAAATTCACCCACCAAAAATAAATTCACTATTAGAAAAATTAATTGGCTAGTGGGGATGTCAGACACAACAAAGGGGGGAAAGATCCCAATAGATCTCTTCTGATGTTGCATTAAATCCAATTGGTTGGTGTTGCTCAAGATAATTCCAACATAAGCAAGGACAATCTGAGTACAATTTTGAAGCAGCACTGGTAGCAAAACTCCACATTTGAAAATTGGAAAATATAAGCTTACTTTTGCATATGGGCCTCAGTATCCTCCTTCATAATCAGTTCCTCCCATAACACCACCATATTCAAGAGAAAGGAATAGCTCTTCATCACTATCATTGACACCACCAACATGCATAACACCATCTGATGATTCACCTTCTCTTAATCCACCTACAAACTTGGACCCGCAAATTATTGAACTTCTAAATAGAATGTCACTAGGAAGTAATGAAGAGGCTTTCCTTTCCCAAACAAGAGAGCTTGTAGACAAAGCAATACAACTTCTTTATGAGGCTACAAAAATTTTAGATGCATCAAATCAATCCAATATCCCCTCATGCTCTAACACAACTCCTCCATTGCCTATCACTACCAATCCCCTTACATCCATCCCCGCTTTTCAAAACTCCAACCGCACTCCTATATTCTATCGACCTCCTTCCACCTCCTTCTCTCCTGAAAACCCTATGTTACTAGAAGGAATTGGAAGACCTCCAAAAAAATGAACAAGTAAGAACCATCAAAACAAAAATTTGTATAGAGAGCTTAAGGTGTTTGAAATATAATATAACTTGCTTCTTTAATTTTTCCCAACTAGACCTGTCACCTTAGCATGGTTCATATCTTGACTCTTGTATCAACATTGAAGAAAAACAACCTCTGTATCAACATTGGACCACAATCCATCTCAGCATTAAAGAAGAAATATCTGTGGATAGATTTGAATAGATTTTGTATTAACTCCTTGTAGGCTTCTCACATGTTCTAGGTATTATGAATTATTATTTTATTGCATATTGTTTCCCATACATAGTTACTTTGAGGTATCCAAATCTATCAATGAAGTAGCATAACTCTTGCAAGATATTAAATCTCTCAAGAGCTATAATAGAATGGTTGTCTATTTATGAAAGAGCCAAAGCTCTATAAAACTATATTTGATTAATATAAATTTTATGTTTCTCTACTTTATGTTTTATGCTCATCCTTTAAATCCATCATGTGGTATTAGAGCCTATGGTTATAAGAGAAGAGAGATTTGTTGAGAATAAGTTGCTACCAGAAGGGTTTATGGATCATAGATAAAGGAGAAAGAAAATGTAGATAATTAATAATTAATGTGTGTAACATGTTGTGAAGATTGATGAAAACTTTGAAAGAATATGTTCACTTTTGTTTGTGAATAAGTCAAGAAGTCTATCATTTACTCACACCCATTTTTTTTTTCAGCAAGAAATTCTACCCATATTCCACACAAGTCAAGAAAATGTTCAGTACGTATTTCTTTGTTGTTTAGCAAGAAAGACATCAAAGTAAAAAGAAAGAGCATAGGGTGCAACCCAGAAAGGATAAAAGTTTCCAAAAATAAGCTATAGTTGTAGTTGTTGAAGTTGGGTTTATTAAAGGAGAGAAGAAGATTAAGGTGTTGTCAAACTCATCATGTAAAGGAATCGAGGATCTATGCAAGGAAAAGGCAGCAGCTCATAGTCAAAACTGCCCCATTCATGAGGTTGATTTTTATCTACATAAAAAGAGAAAGAATATTAGACCTTGTGGAATTTAAAGTTTATAGGGGGGCCATGAGATAAAAAGGTGGAGAAAAGTGGTAAGGAAGTTGTGAAGGTTGCAAGTATTAAAGGTGAAATCAAATCTGAAGCAGAGGTGATTCAAAAGCTTGCTGTCAAAAAGGAGATCATTATTTTTAACAGAAATTCTTTGAGAATTCATAGCTAAAAAGGAGTCTATAGCATTTGGAAATAAGGAAGAGAGTGCAGATCATGAAGAAATATGTCGATCAGAGGAAGAAAAACCTGCATAGACATCTTTGGAGGTCACATCAATTGTTTGAAGTTGCCATTGTTTGCAATTGTCACAGGCGTAAGTTCTATAATTGTTTTATGCAATAAGCCACAAGTTTTGTTTTCATAAGACATCTCTAAGAGTCTAAAAACAAGAGAAATCTAGAGATTGAGGGAGCTGCATGTCAAAACAGACTATAAAATTGAAAAATAAGTTGGATTTGTAGAGTTGATGAAAGATTGTTGTGTAATTATTGAAGGTTCATCAGCCAAGTTGTTGTTATGAGAAGGCTTCTAAGTTTTTAAAGGGATAGTTGTTTCAAAGAAGAGAAGATATAGCTATGAGACGCAACAAAGAGGAGATAGCCACCTAGAGTTGTCACTGCCACAAAATTGTAAGTAGAAAATTGTTAGAAGCCACTGAATAGTTTCGCCCAAGTCTACAACTGACTCATAGGCTGCGAGGGAGGAGAGAATATGTTGATTGTTTCGAAGAATCCCCCAGCCTTGTTGATTGTGCTAATTGGAAGTAGACGGATTATGTTTATGTTATAAGGAGCCTCATAAGAAGGTTCCAAGATTTGATATTTGACAGAAGTTGCTGAGAAATCTGCCCAAAGAAAGCATCTAGACAAAGGAAGGAAGAGCTAGGGTAAAGTAGATCTAGAGGTTAAAAGAAAAGTGAAATTTCTCATAGAGAGCCATCATTTTGGAATGTAGACAATATTTTAGAATGTAGACTATAAGTTCCATAGCAAGATTTAAGAGCTAGTGTAGAAAGAAAGAGCTATAGCTTGCCAGTCAAAGGAGATTGTGGGAAAGCCTCACAAAAGGAGTATTAGTCACTATTAGAAGGAGAAAATAAAGTCATTGAATAGGGTAAAATAGAGACTGTAGAATATTGAAGGCATGTGAAGCTGCTAAAAGATAAATCTCTATAACAAAATCAAGTAAGTTAAGTTGAAATTGTTTATTACAGATGGGGAAAGCAGGAAAAAGTGTTAAACGTGAGAATGAGAATTTATTAATTATAAAAGATGTTTTAGAAAAAGAATTATTAAATGTTAAGAAATGTGATTTAGAATTGGTAGCAACTTTAAAAGGAGTAAAAGAGAGATATAAAATATTATGGGTATGTGTAGGATCATGATGGGCCAAAAAGTGGCGATATCTAAGTGATATGATGGTCCATGTGGCTGATGACTTTTTTTTTACCCAAAATTGGTGAAACGAAAAGGGTTTTTAAAGGATATTCTCATCTTTCGACCAATATAAATTATGCTTTACTTTGAATTTAATAGATAATTATTATTCATTTTCTATTTGAATTATGACTAAAGTCATGATTGATAGGTTGATAGAAAAAAATCTATAGCTTTCAAACGGTATCACATTTTTTGAATCCAAAACATGCATCACATTTCTATGCTTCACATACTATAGGATTAAAAAGCAAATAATTGAATTTCATGTATTTTTGATCAGGTTAAGGTGGTCAGACATTAGAGTTTTTAAATTTTTTAAAAATTGTAATAAAAAATTCATAATTAATTATTTACTTGGAAATAAATTACAACAAAATATGCATCACATCGGAACATGAGTCCTCTACTTATATCTAAAATATTATAAAAAAATATTATCATTTTATTGTGGTTAGGGTGGTCAGACAAACACCTACTTCTTATTTTTCCCTAAAATTTAAGTACTACTACATTGAAATTTCAAATTTTCACCAAATAGATTTTAAAAAAATAAAAATAAATCTAGTAGTTTAGAAACTACATTCAATTTTCTACAGATTCTATTCTTACATATTTTTTAAATAATATAGATAACTTATTCAAATTTTTACATCAAGTTGCCTAACTCTGATTTTCTAAATTTAATACCACTTAAGGGCCTATTTTTTCAATGATGATCCTGCACATACCCTTATGTAAAAATGATTCTTTGAGTAAAGAATTGGTTGAAGTTAAAACAAAAAATATAGATTTAGAAGAAAAATGAAAATGGTTTGAAAAAAAAAAGAGGAAATATAAAACAAGTTGAAGTTTTTTGAAGGTTTGGAACAAAATCTAAAAAATTAGAAGAAGAAAACAGTTTTCAAAAGGATGAAATATTAAAATTGCAGCAAAAAAATGAATGTTTGAAGACAAATCCATTTGTGTGTGATAATTCATGTGATACAAATTATTTGTGTTTTGATCAATCAAATGATAAGTGTAACTTTTCTAAAATCGTTTGTGAAGAAGAATGTATTGATGAAGATGAACATGTTAATGATTCTGAATTTGATTCTACAACTGTTATTCGTTTTGATGACAATGTTGGTATGAAAATTATGAAAAGAATGGGATATAAATGACAAGGATTAGGAAAACATGAACAAGGAATGAGAGAGCTAATTGAGCCAATTATGAGGCCGAAGTATGAAGGTCTTGGGTATGTCACAGGTAAGGGGAATGATGCTACAAGTTCAAGTAATTTTGTTGAAGAAATGAAGAGTGTTGAGTGTACACATTGCCATAGGAAATGTCATACCAAGATAAGTGTTGGAATTTACATCCTTGCAATATAATTGGACTAAAGAATCATTGTGAGAAAATGAGTTGTAACAAAGATTGGAAGAATAAATCAATGGAATGATGCATAAGAATGGATTGTGGATGGGTCTATGGACCAAGTTGGAAGATCACAGGTATGATCAAAATATTTTTCAAGTATAAGAGTTCATGTCATCAAATATAGGAAACAAAAGTGGTTTTGTCATTATGTTGTAACACATTACGCAAATAGTGAGTGCACTTCTACATTAAATTTTTGAAAATTTAAAAATCAATGATTTGAAGGATTGTCGCATTAGCTTGAGGGAGCCAAAACAAAACTTGAAAATTGTATGAAGACCTTAAAATGGTTTGAAGTTATCAATAAAGAAATTTTTTGAGAAAAGATCTGAAGATCTTGGAGTTGATATGCAAAATAAAATTCTAGAAAGTCTGAAGACTTGGTTGCAACCACAAGAGAAAGAAAAGAAAGAGATAGAAAAAGGATAGAAATCACATGAATAGATTTAGTGTGGCAACACACAAAAATCATATTGTTGATGCCACAACATCAATAAAAGAAGTCAAAAGAAAGGGACTACAATTGTTAAAAAGGTCACATTGTAGCTGTTAAAGGAACGACTGCTCTATAGGAGGACAACATATAATGTAAAGTTTGAAAACAATAGTCAAATGTCCCAACATTCTAGAAGCAATGTATTAAATCTAAAGATGGTGTAGAAAAGATTTTGGTACCCACTTAGGGTCTCTAACACTTCTAGGGTTTTTCACCTAGGAGGATAGAAAGGGATACCAAAATGCATAAGGGGTTACATTCAAATATTAGGATTAGGGTTTGAGAATGGGGTGTGTGAATGTATCTAATTGTAATGGTCTAAATGCAGTAAATTGAAAATAGAAACTAACTAATAATGTAAAACCTTTAAAGAAATGTAAAGTGTTGGAAAACATATTGAGATATGCAAATGACCTAAGAAACATAAGCAAACAGCTACAAAAATGAATAGAGATGAAGGGGTGTACAAGGAGGCTTAAGAGGGATGGCATGAAGATCTGGAAACCTTAAGAATTTGATGTAGAGGTCCATTGGGACATTTACACCATTCGGGATGACCTAGTCCTCTTTTTTATCAAAATCTATCAGAACCCATTTTTGCCAAAAGGGTACCCAAATCTACAAAAAACCTAGAAATGCATGTACAATGGGTCTAGTTCACCACTAATGGTGACCTAGTCCACTTCCAAATTTTGGGAGATCTGAAGGTGTACTTTTTGGCTCCTGGTCTACACTTTTTCTTCTGATAGGTTTCCAAACCTGAAAATGTATAATTTGGTCTGTAGTTGTCCCTTTGTGTAGATTCTTGGCCTAATCAACAAGGAGATATCATAAAACAAGTCTTCAATACATTCTTAAATGATCTCGGAGCTTCCAAGACACCTAGATCTACAAACACAGAAAGAGAGAGAAGGAAATGTTGATTGTTACAGTACAGGGGTTCGCCTTGGTCAAACCCCTTTTAGATAATCAAATAAAATGATGAAATGAAATAAGAAAGAATGATATGTGGAGTAATAGGTTTAGTACCTTGCCATGATGAATGATCTTGTGTTGTTACAAAAATCATCCCTTGAATGCCTTGGAGAGATGTCTTGGTGACTTAGAATGAAGAAACCCTAGCTTGCTTGAGAAGAAGGAGAAAAGAGTGATTGGGAAGATTGAGTGAGGAGAGAAAAGTGAGACTTGATAGGTACAAAATCAGGGGGAAAACCCTTATTCATACAATTTGTGCCCTAATTTTCTTGAAATAACACCATACAGGCCGACCTGAAGGTTTTAGAGACAAAATCCTTAAAGAAATTTAAGTTAAATTTAAATTTTATGCCACATGGGACTAGGTCACTAAAGGTGGTGACCTAATCCACTTGGGCATTTTTTATAGGTTTTCAGAGATTAAAGTATGATTATTGTTGTTTATCGGGATTGTCTCACAAAACACACTAAAATAAGGCATGTATGTACATTAAGGGGTCATTATAGCATAAGAAAGGGTTGATTTAGTGATGACAAGCCTAGAAAAGTGTGAAAATGTATTGCAACACATAACAACACTTTGGCACAAGGCTTGGAAAGAGGTAGAAAGAGGTTTCAAAAAAAGGTCCAAAATCCATAGGCAAAAGTCCAAATGAGTGAAAAGTGTCAAAGGCTACACTTTTTGGCAACACAGATGGAAGCTCTAAAATTTTTTGAGAACAATGCTACAAATCAAGATGGATGCTCTATAAATTTTCAAAAAGAATGCTAGAAATGAAGATGGATGCTCTAATAATTTTTGAGATGAATGCTCACAATTGAGATTAAGGGGGAGTGTTGGAAATATAATCTCATCTACTTCATTAAATTTTTCCAACCAGACCTGTCATCTCAGCATGATTCTTATCAAATTTTGTGTCAGCATTGAAGACAAACAACCTCTGTATTAGCATTGGAACACAATCAATCTCAACATTAAAGAACAAATATCTATTGATATATTTTGGCATAGATTTGAAAAGATTTTGTATTAACTCCTTACAGGCTTCTCATGTTTTTTGGGTGTTATGAATTATATTATTTTATTACATATTTTCTATCATACACATCTACTTTGAGGTATCCATAACTAGCAATGAATTACCCTAACTCTTTCAAGAGAGTAAAGCTCTCAAGATCTGTAATAGAATGGTTTTATGTTTATGAAAGATTTGAAGCTCTGTAAAACTCTATTTTGATTAACATTTTAACACCACAAATCTTCAAACTTAAACTATTATCACACATTAGCATCATGTAAGTTTGAAATGAGAAAACAAAGTAGTATTCTTATGAAATAATCCAAAATGTTTCACATTGCAAACAAAATAACAAGATAAACTAATTGAGAGCATCAAAAACATGGTGCATACCTATTCCATATTGGATTGGTGCACCCTTGGTACGCAAAGGATCCCTTTCCCAATCCCAGTGGTGCAGGAGCACCTTAAGGGTCTTTTGGAAGATCTTGGCAATTTTGGCTTATAGGTGGTTCTGGCCAACCACCAAGGTAATAAGGACTAATTGTAAAGTCCCAAGTTTTATTTTTATGTGTGTGTTATGGAAAACTTAGGTTGGTTTAGAGATTTGAGGTTTGGGAAAGTCTTAGTGTAGAGATTAGGAAAAACTAGACAATGTTGTCTTAGGAATTTGGCCTAAAAGTTCAAAAAAGGCATTAATGATGTTCTAAGCCCGACCTAAGGGTCATAGCATGTGGTAGAAAGGTATATAAGGTAATCCAAACCCTAATACCAGGGTTGGAAGTTCATTTTCATGAATTGAGACTTGGAGAGCATATTGTGTGATTGGAATTGAACAACTTTTGAGTGAATTTTTGTGTTTGAGCCTTCATCCAATCAATGATGGATTGAAAGGTCTTGTCTGATGGTTTGAGGCCTTCCATTTTGTTACTTATTTACTACATGAAGCATTATATTAGCTATTTAGTCCAATTTTTTTCTGTTTTGCAAGTTTTTGGAGTTTTGGCCTTATAGCCGGTTTAGGCCAGTTTTTTGGAAATCATGATCCCCACTTGAATTCTCATGGAAAGGCTACCATGGCCACTTGGAATCAAGTAGGGGATTTTTTTTATAGTTTAAATAGTGTGTGTGGAGTCTTGGTTTGCAGGGGAAGAGTTGAATTCATCAAACACTAGGTGAGTGCAAGTGCATTCTGGCTAGTGGCTTGGAGAGGACAGCAGTAAAGAAAGCTGATAAATGGATTGGTTTGTGCCAATAAAGAGCATGAGAGTGTGGTCACATGTATTCTAGAAATGTGTGTGCAAGGAGGAGAGTTGAGGAGGTCATTGAAGCCCTCAAAGTTGGAAAAGGAGCCAAAACCCTAGAAACCCTTGAAATTAGGGGGTATGAGGACAGTCCTATGTACGGACTATTGCAAAACCTTACACCTGGTAAATATTGAATCTTGGGGTACTAATAGAAGGAATATCCAAAAATATTTGGGGGTTGTTAAGGCCGTTTTTGAGAGAAGCCAAGAAACCGGGTTCTAGGAGGCCTAAAAGGGGCAAAAAAGGCTACAAGGCCTAGAAACTATAAATTCTTGAAAGCAAAGGGAAAAAGGTGAAAGTATCCAATGAAATGGATCGGTGAGGAGTCAAAACACCTAAAGAACAACAATACCGCCTTACCCTATCCCTGGAGTGGTTAGGACACATTTGGGTCAGTGTGGAGCTCAAGGAAGCCTAGTGGTGGAATGGGAGTGTTGGTGAAGATTTTGAAATTGGTGGAGAGACCTATAAGGCGTTAGGGGTTTAGGAGAAATCCCTGAGTAGGGTACAGTGGAATACCCTAAGAAGACCAAAGAATAGGTCTTGGGAAGAGCAAGAGTTCTCTTGAGGTATAGGGCTCCCCATCACCTAGATAAGCTCAAATGATGATAGACAAAGAGATTAACTCAAGTTGCCTATAGTAAGAATGCTCAAAATGTAGATGAAAATGAAGGAAAGCCTTGGATTTATAGGTGAGATTGAGGAGAGAAGAGGACAAGTGGAAGAATGTGGGACTAATCCTCAACCAATAGGAAGAAGCCACTTGTCATCATTTGAATGGGCCAAGGATGTGAAAGTTTTGATTAATGTGCCCATAAATGCATAAATTTGAAATTTGAAAATGCTGAAATGATAAAGTGGAGGGAGAGTCAAATAGAGTAATGGCCACTTGGCTCAATGCAAAAGGACTTGTAAGGTGAAATAAATGACTTTTTGGAAGGACTAAGTCCACTTGGATTTGAATTCAAATTTGAGGGAATATTCTCTATTATGCCATGTTGAGGGAAAATAGAGATTTAATAAATGAATTAAATCTATTTTCATGTGCAAGTGGCAAAAGCTAGAGGATGGGACTTGCATTAAGATTAAAATTAATCATGATATAGTTGACTTAAGAGAGGATTAGATTATTTGACCTATTTGATTTAGATTTATGGATTAAAATAAATCAAAAGGAGATGGAAAATTATTTAGACATATTTAAATAAATATTTTGATTTATTTAGCTTGAGGGGATGATGTTAGTATGAATTTATTTAATTTAAATGGAGGACTTTGGTGATTAATTAAATAAATTGATTTATTTGATGAATGGATGAATATGACCTAATTAAATGCATGATGCCAATTTTGCATGTCTACATTTTTCCCCTCTTTGAAGCAATGTACTTGTTGCATTGGTTCAAAGAATGATGATGCCGACATCGAAATTAAAAAAAATTCTTATTTTTTCAGCTGCCCCAGTGGAAAGTACATTAGTACATTGCCCCCTTAAGAGATTGAGCGAGAAGTTCAATTTGAGGGTCGATCTCACAATAAAGAGGTTCAAAATGGATGTATGGATGGTTAGACTAAATGATAATGATGATTTAAATGAGATGTTTGTAAGATGCTTAGAATAACAAATCTATATTATTTTAAACATCTTAAATGATTATGTAATGCATGTGAGATTGGATGAGATGGATGATCTTGTCCTATGATGATATGACATGATTATGCAGGATGAGAGTGCAGATGCAAGATGGATGCATTGACGAAATGATACTTATGTTAGCATGAAAGAGGATAGAAGAATGAGAATGATCAACCTTTGAATCTAAGAAGACACAGAAGTCCAACAAGTCCATTAGTCATCAAGACTTTATTAGTTATCATGATGAATGATGATGATGTATTGCTTATCCAAGGATGGGAGAGATAAAGAGCATAACCTTCTTTATGCTTGATAACACACATAGGTGCAATGCATCAAGGTATAAAGAACTAGGATGGTGTTACACTTAGTGTGATGGACTTTGACTCGACAATCAGATAGGAGTACTCTTGTTCACACTTGACAAACGAAACCTTATTCAGAATGCAGTTCATATATTATAGACATCTCGAACCAAAACATAAAAAGGAAAGCCTTCTTATGTGGTCAACAAGATGCCTAAAATATCCTCCCTACAAACAAAACAAAGCATGCATGACAAATTTATTTTACAAGAACATCCAACAAGCACAACAGACAAAAAGATAATGTAAACAAACAAGTTAATGTTCTTCGTACCACTAGCCAAGGTCAAACTAAGGTGATGTCTGTTGTTGATGTCCATCATAGGATGGTCGCATTCCTAGGACATGTTGTGATCAGGTGATGATGAGTAATGATTGGATGATAAGCTATTGATATTCTGAGTTGACCAACTTGTTGACTTACTGATCTAAACTTGAGAATTTGACAATTAGGTTTGCACTTTTGGACCTCCTAGACTTGCTTCCGACTAACTTACCAAAGGATGAAGATGATGATGATTTATTATGAATGATGATTATTGCGGGTGAAAGAGAGATGAAATGGATCCACCATTTTGGGTTTTTTGACATATTTGGATGTTTTTGGTATTTTTGAAATGTTTTGAGGCTGTTTTTGGAATTTTGAAATTTTTTAATGTTTTTGGTATTTTCAAGATTTAACCAAGAGACTAACTTAAAGACCTATCCTAGGGGTCTCAGGAGTTGATCCATAGACTAGCCTTTCCTACGTTATACACGTAGAGACCACATAGTTTTACTAACGACATACTTGACTCAATGATGAGATAGTCGTAAACGAATTACCATTGCGATGGACGCCTAAAGAACTAACCTAAAATGTCTCGGGAGATGATCATAGATCAACCTTTCCTACGTTCAAGATCAGACACGACGTAGTTTGGTTGATGATAGACTTGACTGACTTGATTGATTTTTTTAACTTTTGTTTTTTATTTTTTGATGTTTTTGGATTTTTTGATTGATTTTCTGAATGTTTTCAAATTTTGATGTAAAAATTAGGAAGATCACAATAATATACATGAATCTGATATGATGCAAGTACAGGAACATGCCCCCAGTGTGATGTGATAGACTACTTCGATAAAGGTAGGACAAACTGACCTTAGGAATATGCCAAGTAGTACTAGGGTGGAACATGATACGAACACAAGATCAAGCTATGGTATAAACATGAACGGATGATGGAAGGATAAATGGAATGCAATGGATAAGTGAGTGTGCAGAATAGGCCATGAAGATCCTGGTGGATGGAGAGTGCTTTATTTATGCTTGGTGCCTGTTTGCCAGGTTTTCACCAAGGTACTTTTCCAAAGTGCCACCAAAGTGGTTTTCACTAGAGGATGATTTTTTCTTTACTGTTTTTAGTCCTTTTTCTATTTTTTTTGGATTTCTCTATTTTTTGATTTTTTTGTTGTTGTTGAGAAATTTTGTGTCTCATCTTCCGGTTTTGAGCCTCAGACATTATGGACTTGGTGAAAATTGTTTCACTTCTGCCCTTTACCACTTTATCGCAGCGGTCTGACATTGCCTTGGCGGTTACCGCCTTACTACGCACGGTGAGTTGACTCACCACGGTGGTTGTAGTGATACCGCTTGCAGTCACCCTGGCAATTACCGTCATACTGCGAGCGGTGGGTCCACTCACCAAGGTGACCATGGTGAGACTAGTTGCGGTCCATCTAGCGATTACCGCCCTACCGCGAGGTGGCTTGGCGGCCCCCATGGTAGCGTGGTATGATAGCTAATGGTTAGCTCGGCGGTTACCGCCACATTGTGGGTCAACTCCAACGGGTAGTGGTAGCACAGTGCAAACAAGGAGCGAGCTCGTATGGTTATATCGCCACACCATGGATGGGTCGGTTGGACTCGGCGATAGCGCAGGGTATCTTTGGCAGAGCTCGGTGGAGTCGAAGGGTGAGCTAGTACCATCTCACCACATTACCGCGGGTCGAATCAGATGGAGCAGTTGTAGCATGAGTAAGACAAGGCAGATCTTAGAGGCACTTACTGCCATACCGTGATGGGTGAAGACAAGCTCGGCAGTAGCTCGAGGAAGCCGAGCTCACCGCTTTACCTTGGATGGGTAGATTCGGCTCGGTGGTGGAGCGGTAGAGTCTTAGAGAGCTCGGATGAGCTAAGACCAGGTTTGACCAAGTTGGACTTAGAGTCAAATGAAATCAGCGAATGTTAGAAGGATGTGTGGAAATTTGATTGCAACTTGATTGGCTAAAGGCCAATGTGATAAAAGCAGTAATTGTAGGTTGATTTCAGCTAATGGCACGAACTTGATTTGGGTTCTGAAGTTATTGTTGGGTGGCTTGATGCAATTAGGGAAGATCAATGGCATACTGGAAGTTTGATGCATGAACCTGAAGCCGTGTGATTAGTTGAGAGGGTAAATGTGATGGAGACTTGTAAAGTCAGTGTGATGTTGATGGAGAGGTACGCATGAGTGCAAGTCGATGTAAGAGTGTGAATTCATTGTATACTTTGACACAAGTATTGTAACAATGAGTTAATATCTTTAGAGTGTTGTTGTGAGCTAATCGAAGAGTGAAGGCTGATATTGTATGTAACAGCTTTATTGTTGTAATACAATTGCCTTGACTTGGTGTGGTGGGATTTTTACCTGAAAAGGTTTTCCCACGTAAATAATTGTGTTATCTATGAATGCTTTTATTCTATTATCTTCTTTATGTTGCATGTATTCATCTCAATAGTTTTAGAAGCTATTATAAATAGTTTTTTCTCTTCTCCTTTGTTGTATTATTGTTAAGGGAATGTATTCCGCACTGTTGGGTCTTTAGATCCATCCCTGTTTTCCCTTTAGCTGTCACCAAGATGCCTGTTTACCAGGTTTCCATCAAGGTGACCATTTTTCAGGTCATTTTCTGATTTTTTGTACTTTTGGTTTTATACCTTGCAAGATTTTAGGCATAAAACTATTTGAGATGGAAGTTATTCATGGGCTCCTATAGGGGTTCTCCTTCTAGTGTTGATAATTGATATGCCCCTAACTTATAGCTTTTTGTGATGATGAAAGGTCCCAACTAGTTGGGCTCAAATTTTCCTTTGCTTCTTGGGTTTGGCACGTTCTTCTGGTTCTCCTTTAGCACAAGTTCACCGACTTGGAAGGTCTGCCTCCTAATCTTCTTGTTATAACTCCGCTTAAGCCGGTTTTGATACACCTGTAGATGGTTTAAGGCATCCATACGTTGTTCATCTAGTAACTCTGGCTCATTCAGCTATGAGACCCTATATTCTTCATCTGTGATGAAGTTTTGCAATGATATTCTCAGGGATGGGAGCTCAATCTCAATGGGTAAGATGGCTTTTGATACATAGACTAGGAAGAATGGGGTGGTGCCTATTGGTGTGTGGATGCTGGTGTGATAAGCCCATAAGGCAGGATTTAGCTACAGATGCCAGTCATGACCAGCATCATTGAATTTCTTCTTAAGGATTTTCAAGATGGTTTTGTTGGTGGCTTTTGCTTGGCCATTGCCTTGGGGATAATATGGAGTGGAAAAGCAATGTTGGATATTAAATTTTTCACATAAGTCATGGACATCCTAGTTTTTGAAAGGTGTCCCATTATCTGAGATAATGGCTTGAGGGACATTGTATCGGCATATGAGGTAGTTCAGGATGAACTTGGATATCTTCTTTCCTATTATGTAGGTCATGGGAATGGCTTCAACCCACTTTGTAAAGTACTCTATGGCGGTGATGATGAATTTGTGGCCATTAGATGAGGTGGGTGTGATTTTTTAGATGAGATCGATCCCCCATTGTGAAAAGGGCCAAGGTGTAACAATAGGGAGAAGCTCTTGAGCTAGTGCATGGATGAGGTCCCCATGCTACTAACATTGTAAACATTTTCTAATGAAGTCATTTGTGTCCCACTCCACTATTGGCCAGTAGTATCTGGTTCTCAGCAACTTCTTGGCCAAGGTCATACCACTTGAGTGTGATCCACAAATTCCATTATGTATCTTAGTTAATGCAGTCAGGGCTTCCTTAGTGTTCAGGCAATGCAACAAGGTTCCTTCAATGCTCCTACAATAAAGGGTTTCTCCTAGGATGACAAAGCCGGTGGACTTCTTAACGAAGGCTCGTTTAAGGTTCGAGGTTATATCGGCAAGCAAGACTCCTATTCTTAAGTAAGTGTAAATTTCATGATACCAGGGATCACCGAGACAAACGAGTTCACACAAAAATTCAGAATCTAGAACCTCGAATGCTGGTATGAGAAGCTGCTCTACAAGGAATTATTGCTTTGGGACATTGCATGGGATTTCCAAGAGTGATCCAATTGTCACCATTGCATCCGTTGCTCTATTGTTTTCTCTAGGTAGCTATTCAAATGTGATATCAATGAATGACTCTTTGAGGCTCTTGACCAACTTCTTGTATGGAGTCACTTTGTCATCCTTTTTCTGATATTCATCATTTACCTGATTGATTATGAGTTGAGATTCCCCATATACTTTTAGAGCCATGTTTTTCCATTGCATTGGGATTCTTAAGCCTATGATGAGAGCCTCATACTTTGCTATGTTATTCATGCAGGGGAATCATAGCTTGTAAGATTGGGGTATGCAATCTCCTTAGGGAGTTATGAAGAAAATTACTGCTCCTGATCAGTGTTGCATGTAAGATCCATAAAATTACATCTTTCATTGGTCTACAACACTTAGGATGAAAATTGATTCATCAAGGAGTTCTGAAATGAGTGAGTTTTCTAGATATATAGGAGCCTCTGCTAGTTGATCTACAATTACTTGTCCCTTGATGGCCTTGTGCTCCACATATTCAATGTCATGCAATATCATGAACCACTTGGTTGTCCTTCCTGTGAGAGTTGCTTCAGAGAGCAGGTACTTGAGAGGATCCATCTTCGCAATAAGCTTGATTTGATGAGTTAGCATGTAATGTCTAAATTTATGTGTTGCAAACACAACTTCCAGACAAGCCTTTTCAATGGGAGTATAGTTTATCTCATGTCCCACCATAGTTCTACTGATATAATTTATTTCTCTTTCTCTTCTTCTTTCATCATGTTGAGCTAATAGAGCACCGAGAGCTGTCATGGTTGTTGAAATGTACAGGATCTGTAGCTTTCCTAGGATTGGTGGCATCAAAACTGGTGGTGTGAGAAAGTATTCTTTGATTTTGTTAAATGCTTGGTCGCATTTGTCATCCCACTTGTATGCTACCCCCTTTTGGATTAAATGAGAGTATGGGATCTATTTATCTTCTAGTTATGCTATGAATTTGTGGATGGACTGGAGCCTAGCTTGTAGGCCTCTCAGCTACTTTAGTGTCCTGGATGCTTCCATATCAAGGATCACCTTGACTTTGGTGGGTGTAAACAACCGAAATCTGTAGATTGCTTCAAACAATGACCATCATTAGATTGTCAACTAGTTTGAAACAAGAAAATCCAACATTCATATGAAATATTCACTCATGCTACCTATGCAAACAAGAAAAATAGAACCAAACAACTAATTGAAAGCATAAACAACAAGAGAAAACTCTATTCCATAGTGGATTGTGCCACTTTGTTGTGTAGAAATCAGCCCTTTCCCAATCCCTAATAAGCTTAGATGTCAAGATGCAAGATGCTGAAAATGCAAGAGCTTGTGCATCCAGTTGTGTTGTTGTCAAATTCTGTTGTAGTTGTGACATTGAAATGCTTTGAATTTATAGATTCAAGGTTGAAAGATTGAGTGATTTTGGATGAATGTGGGATCATTCATGAGCCAATGATAAGAGGCCACTTGTCAAGATTTGAGAGGATGAGGGTTGTGCAAGTTTTGGCCAATGTGCCAATTTGAAATTTCAATTTGCATGAAATGACATATTTAGGGGGGATGAAAGGTGAATTAAATACTAAGTTGACTTATGTAGGAGACGTGTAAGAGAATGTGTAAGAGCATTTAATGATTTTTTGGAAGGTACAAGTCCTTTGGAGGGAAGATTCAAATTTGAAGAATATTCCATCTTGATGCCCTTTTGAAAGAAATTAGAAGAATTAATAAATCAAAGAAATGATTTATTGGTGCAAGTGGGTGGATTAGTTGAGATTTTAGATTGGACTCAAGTTGATTCAAAAGCTAGAGAATGGGTGATTATAATTAGAGGTTAATTAATCCAGATTAATTAAATTGGAGGATTTTAGGAGTTTGATATTTGATTTAAATCATTTTGATTTATTGAATCAAATGAGAAGAACTTAAAGACTTTTTGATTTATTTAATTAAGTATGATGAAGCTAGGGGATTAATCAATAAATTGTTTTAATTGATTAATAGTAGAATTGGATGTTAATTAGAGTGAGATTTAGATGCATGAGGTTGATTATTTTACGTGTCTACATTTTTCCCCTCTTTGAAGTAATGTACTTGTTGCATTGGTTCAAAGAATGATACCGCCAATATCGAAATTAAAAAATTTCCCATTTTTTTCGGATGCCCCAGCAGAAAGAAGTACGTTAGTACATTGCCCCCTTGAGATATCAAGTGAGAAGTTCAATTTTATGTTGATCTCATGACAAAGAGGTTCAAAATGAATGTATGGATGTCTATGACTAATTGATCTATATGATAATGATGATGTAAATGAGATGTTTGGAAGATGCTTAGAATAACAAATCTATATTATTTTAAACATCTTAAATGATTATGCAATGTATGATATGTTTATGTAGGATGAGACTGCAGGTGCAGGATGGATGCATTGTTAGTGTGAAAGAAGATAGAAGAATGAGAGGGATCAACCCTTGAATCCAAGAAGATGCAGAAGTTCAACAAGTCCACTAGTTGTCGAGACTTTATTGGATATGATGATGAATGATGATGATGTATTGCTTATCCAAGAATGGGAGAGATAAAGAGCATACCCTTCTTTATGTTTGATAACACGCCTAGGTGCGATGCATCAAAGTATTAAGAATCAGGATAGCATTGTGCCTAGTTTGATGGACTTTCACTCGTCAAACAGATAGGAGTACTCTTGTTCACACTTGAAAAATGAAACCTTATTCAAAATACAGTTCATATATTCTAAACATCTCAGGCCAAAACATAAAAAGGCAAACCTTCTTATGTGGTCAACAAGACACCTAAAACATCCTTCCTACAAACAAAACAAAGTACGCATGACGAAGTTATTTTACAAGAATATCCAACAATCATAGCAGATAAAAAGATAATGATTATTGCCTCATTCCTTTCTCTCTAAACCTATTTTGTTTAGGCATCATCGAGAGGTCCTTGGAATGAGCACAAAATAAGATAAGTCTAAAAAGACCAAGATAAAGTAAACAAACAAGCTAATGTTCTTCGTACCACTAGCCAAAGAATAAACTACGGTGATACCTGATGTTGATGTCCATCGCAGGAAGTCTGCATTTCTAGGACATGTTGTGATTAGGGTTTTGATGAGATTGATTGGATGATAAGCTATTGATACTCTGAATTGACCAACTTGCTGACTCACTGATCTAGACTTGAGACTTTGATGATTAAGCATTCACTTTTAAACCTGCTAGACTTGCTTCTGACTGACTTACCGAAGGATGAAAGTGATGATGCTTTATTAGGAATTATGTTACTACGAGTTAAACCGAGATGAGACAGATGCACCATTTTGGGTTTTTTCAAATGTTTTTGGTATTTTTTAAATTAATTACGAGGAGACTAACTTAAAGACCTATCATAGGGGTCTTAGGAGCTGACCCATAGATTATCCTTGCCTATGTTATACACGCAGAGACCACGTAGTTCGACTGACAATAGACTTGACTCAATGATAAGATAGATGGGAAAATGGATTGCCATTGCGACGGATGCCTAAAGGACTAACCTAAAATGTGAAATAGATGGACAAACGGATTGCCATTGTGATGGACACCTATAGAACTGGCCTAGATGTCTCGAGGGATGATCAAATATCAACCTTTCCTACGTTCAAGCTCAGAGATGACATAGTTCAGCCAACATGTTTTTTTTATGTTTTCTGACATTTTGAGATGTTTTAAATTTTGAATGATTTGGATATGCAATGATATCAGTGCTCTATTTTAGGATTTTGTTGAAAACTAAGCTTAATTTTGATCGATCGAATTGATGGATTGATAGTTTGACTAAGTCTATTAAGTCAAACAAAAGTGATAATGCACTTGTAAACTCTAGGAAGTTGTGTTATCCTAGAGTAAATTTGTACACGAGGGAGTAGTTTGAATAAGTGTGTTAAGTCAAACAAGTTGATGATGGATTGGATAATTTGACTAAGTGTGTTAAGTCAAATGAGATGATAATGCACTTGTAAACTCTAGGAAGTTGTGTTATCCTAGAGTAAACTCATACACAAGAGGGTGGTTTGACTAAGTGTCTTAAGTCAAACAAGGTGATAATTGATTGGATTTGATGGATCAAGATTGATGAAGCTTGTTTTGGAACAAAATTGTTTTGATGATTTAATGTGACGCTGACGCACAAGGTAGATGTGACTGATATGAATTGTTGGATTGATGGTCGACAAAAGATAAAGCTTGATAAGGAATGTCTTCCTGTCAAAATATTCCATGGGCCAGTGATTTGGATCTTTGGCTCACAAATGCTTTGACCAATTTGATTTTGCATTTACCAATTTTTAGATCACTTCATAAGTGGGAGGACATAGATCAATATTTATTCCCAAAGTGAGATGTAAATATCTACCCCCAGTGTCTAGCAATATTTGAATGACCATGGGTAGATTCTTGGATGAATGGATATGAAATATCTTGCGATAAGATAAGTTGTTTGAACAAAGGATGCTCATTTGTGATAGTGCTTACTGGCTCAAATAATGTTGGGTAGGATGGGATCAATGAAAATGACCCATCTCAAGATGTTTACAACAAGCAAGTGTAAAGTCTGTACCAAACTTTGTCAAGATCAAGATAATGTAGATAAATGGTAATGAGTTGGATAAACGGTTCATGGATGAACGGATGATATGGCTGGAATGTTGGCCTTATCATGGATGTGATAAGATGCTTTCTCTTGGAATGGTGCACGTAGATGCTCAATTCTACACATGATGCCTATTTGCTAGGTTTTCATCATGGTACCTATCCAAAGTGCCACCGAAGCGGTTTTCACTAGAGGATGATTTTTATTTTTATTTTACTTTTTTCAATCCTTTTTCTGATTTTTTTTGGATTTTTATATTTTTTGATTTTTTTTTGTATTTTATGAGAGATTTTATGCTGATGCTGAACCACTTGGTACTACTGATGTTGATTCTTTTGTCATAACTTGTCATCGGTATCCTTCTTGAAGAAGTTGCTTTGCCAAGATACGTGCACTTGAATGCAACTTTTGAGATTCCTGACCTACTTTGTTGATACCAGAATTAACTTCATCTTTGTGCGCACATTGCAATAGAGTGCCTTTTGAATCCTTATGATGAAGGGTCATTGCAAACACATGGTCAATAAAAGAATTGGATATCATGTGTGGAGGCGTGGACGAAATGTGTTTAGGAATAACAGATGCATTGGTCGATAGTTTGGAAAATTTGATTGTCCAAACTTGGGAAGATGAGCAATAATGGGTGGATACAGAAGTGTGCATGTAATTAGGACCAACTACTTGATATACTTTGTATGTAGCTTGAGAAGCTTTCCTTTATGGACATCCTTGATGGATACTTTTCCCCTTTTTATTTTTCCCCATAGTTTCTTTCTATAATGGAGTTTGATAGGGATAATCTTTCTTTGTATTCTTTGGTATCCACTTGTATTTGATTTGTTCGATATTCTTCTTAGCTTCTTTTAATTTGATAATTTTCTTTGTGCATTGATTCAAAACTTTATTTTGATGTTCGTCCCAATTCGTGTATGGGGTGATGGGTGGATGAGGATTCGTTATGTGGCGGGTTGTAGTATTGGCATTGGTTTCATCATAAGGATTATTTGTGCTCCCTATGTTGAGATTTGCTTGAGATGAAGTTGCCCCCAATTTTGTGGAAGTATCACTGATATGTTTATATCCCTTGATTGTCGAATAACCAAGGCCTTGATGCTTAGGATTACCAACAATATGCACTGGTTCCAAGATACCCTGTTCATGTAGGTCTAATCCTCTGCCTTGATAATTCATTTTTTGAAACATTTTATTTGCAACAGGATATGATTTACCTTGGAAACAAGGTGCTAATCCTTCTCTGCTCTATGGTGGATCTTCAAAAGTGACATCTTCTTTATTGATGAGATAGCTTTCTTTAAGAAAGGTAAGTGATCCAAGTTTATAAGTGATAGGATCCTCCATATGTGGGATGAATTTATGATTGATACCTTTAGCTTGCTCTTGTGAAATATTAGATTTTAATGCTTCTTCAAGTGATGTTAAAGATTCACTGTAAAATTCTTCGTCCTGATTCATTGTTGATATGCTTATGTATGATGTTTTTGATTGATAACTTCTATAGAGCCCTTCTTCATGATCTATTTCTGCTAGGTGTCCATAGGATGTTTCTAATTCAAAACTTCTGTAAAAGCCTTCTTCATGATCTCTTTTTGCTATGTCTCCAGATTTTTCTACATCTTGGTCTTGTGCACAAATGTTAAGAGTAGGAGACTCTTGTTCCTTGGTAATGATGTCAAGAGTATGAGACTCTTTCTTTGAATGAAGATCGTCTATGTGTCCATTCAAGGAAAGCATCTCACGAGTAGATGGAGGGGTATGTGCCATATGGATATTATCATCATTTGTGACATCTTATATAGATATAAGAGTGCCCATTAGATCATTCTAGTATCTTGGAGATACAAATTCTTGATCTTGATTATTGTTGGAATTTCTTTTGACATTTTTTGGATCAAGTTCTTGACATGGGTCAATTTCAAAGGATGGATTGCTTACAAAGTGTTCTTGGACATTGTCATTGGGAAGTGGCTCAATAGTATCTTGAGTTTTGAGAGGATTTGGATCAAATGTTGAGCTAAGGATTCCTTCAATATTCACAACCGTGAGGTCGAAGGATGTCAATATGCCTTGGGAAGGACCATTGCTAGACCTTGGTGATAGATGTTGATCATGCTTTGGAATAAATTCTTGAGATATGTCCTATAACTCATAAGGCGATGTAGAGAAATTTTCAATATGATCATTGGTCGATGGATTATGGATTATTTCAATAGGATCAAATAATTTTAACGCATCTTGAAATAGATCACTAAAAAGTGGCTCTTGATAATGTTGATTTGATCACTAGATGGGGTAGACATATCTTCACAGTGCTCATTGATGGATTGATTTTGATCAATGGATGGGGTAGACATATCTTGATAGTACTCATTGATGGATTGATTTTGATGGGTATGTGCAGGATCATGATGGGCCAAAAAGTGGCAATATGTAAGTGATATGATGGCCCATGTGGCTGATGACTTTTTTTTTTAACCAAATTTGATGAAACGAAAAGGGTTTTTAAAGGAGATTCTCAGTTTTCCACCAATATAAATTATGATTTAATCTGAATTTAATAAATAATTATTATTCATTTTCTATTTGAATTATGACTAAAGTACTGATTGATAGGCTGATTGAAAAACATCTATAACTTTCAAACGGTGTCACATTTTTTGAATCTGAAACACGTCTCGCATTCTATTCTTCACATACTATAGGATACAAAAAAGAAAATTTGAATTTCATGATGTTTTGACCAAGTTAAGGTGGTCAGACATATACATTTTTTATATTTTCTAAAATTTGTAATAAAAAATTCATAATTAATTATTTACTTGGAAAAAAATTACAAAAAAGTATGCATCACATAAGGACATGAGTCCCCTACATATATCTAAAATATTATAAAAAATAATTATCATTTTATTGTGATGAGGGTGGTCAGTCAGACACCTACTTCTTATTTTTTCCATGAAATTTAAGTACTACTGCATTGAAATTTCAAATTTTCACCAAATAGATTTTTTATCTTTTTAAATAAACGTAGTAGTTTAGAAACTACATTCAATTTTCTACAGATTATATTCTTAGATATTTTTGAAATAATATAGATAACATATTGAAATTTTTGTGTCAAGTTGCCTAACTCTGTTTTTCTGAATTTTCATTGCCACTTAAGGGCATGTTTTTTCCATGATGATCCTGCACATACCTTGATCATTGTCTTCAATAGTTATGGTGGAGAGATCGTTAATGCTATCGCTAGTGGTTGAACTTTGATTATTTTCCCCAATAGCTATTAGCTTTTGATCAATCAGGTCTTCGATGATATTTTTGAGTTGAATACAATCTGATGTTGTGTGTCCCTTTACTTTGTGAAAATCACAAAACTGCTTCTCATCATACCTTAGTGGTTTTAGCATGGGCTCTTGATAATTCACATAAACAGGGATTTTAATGAGATTTTCCTGGATTAGCTGTTGCAAGATAGACTCAATTGGTTCACCAAGTGGTGTGTATTTTTGTTTGTTACCTTGTGAGATTTTCACTTTAAATTGACCTTATGGCGATTGATTTTGGAGATGTGGTGATTGAGTTTTTTGTTGACGTTGTTGACCTTGATATCCAATTTCTTAACATTGGAGATATTGTTCTTGATGTGATTGTGGAGACAACTCAATGCTTTGATGACATGGTTCAACCAATGGAAGAGTGTACTGATTTTGGGGTGGAGATGTCTCTTGGTGCAATGGATCAACTATTTTGGCAAGTGAAGCAATTTGATCCCGCAAAATTTTATCTTGATTTTGATCTTGACACCTTTGATATGGTTGATTTGGTTTTTGTTTAAGTAGATTTGGAATGCATCCTTGTATTGTTTGTATGGAATCATGGACGGATTGATACTGGATAATGCTCTAATTCGGTATGATATTTAGATTTGGCATTATTGGTTGACTTTGAACATTGTTGTGGTTGAGAATCATATTGCTTGGATCTAGGTAACTTTGATTTTGCATGGGGTTACCTTCACTTGGATCATTACATGGAGTTGCCAATATACTGCTGGGATTTTGAACAACCTTGGTTTGATTTGCAAGCATATCTATCCCAAAGTTCACCAAGTGCGCATTTGAAATGTTCATGTTTGGAAAACTTGTACTAGGCATGTATGGATTTGGTGGGATAATGTTGTTTGGAAAACTCATGCATTGAGTGTTTGCTTGATAGATTTTTAGGTTTGGACTTGGATTTAAATCTACCATCAGGAAAGCTGTTCCAAAATTTAGATTGGGCATACTCACATTTGTTGTACTATTGAGGTTTGGAGGAGATAATTATGCCATGCCTAAATGTGAGTTTTGATAATCAATTGGCATTGCGAGACTTGGATAGTTTGGTTGACTTGGATTACTCATGATGTATGAGTTGAGTTTAAACTCCATATTTTTCTTGTGTTTTGACCTTGTTGACCTCTTAGGGGTTTAGGATCAATGATGAGATGAAGGATGAAAGGGGTGAATTATATGGGTGTTTAAACTTTTAGGAACTTTGGATCAATGCTAGACTTTAAGACTTGATTTGATTGGAATCAGATTCAGGGTAGTCTAACTAAGTGTGTTAAGTCAAACAAGGTGATAATGGATTGGATAATTTGACTAAGTGTGTTACGTCAAACAAGATTATAATGAACTTGTAAACCCTAGGAAGTTGTGTTATCCTAGAGAAAACTCATACAAAAAGGATAATCTAGCTATGTGTGTTAAGCCAAACAAGGTGATGATGAACTTGTAAACCCTAGGAAGTTGTGTTATTCTAGAGTAAACTCGTACATAAGAGGATAATTTGGCTAGGTGTGTTAAGCCAAACAAGGTGATTTCAAACTTGTAAACCTTAGGAAGTTGTGTTATCCTAAAGGTAAATTCGCTCAAGAGGGTTGATAATTTTACTAAGTGTGTTAAGTCAAATGAGGTGATGTTGGTTTTTCCAAAAGTCTAGCATAAATGGTGTTTCCAAAGTTTCCAAGATTTTGGTTGGTGAGATAGGATTTGATTGATGTTTCAGATGGGTGAAATTTTTTGAATCGATCCTAGACGAACCTAAGAGGATTTGTTGACTAGACCAAGATATTGAAGAACATGCTTTTCCCTAAGAGCATTTCAAACCAAAAGACCAATGTTCACATGGAAAACCATAAGACAGAAGATTGCTAGCACATGTGTGGGGGTGATCCCACAATAGTGGTTTACAATTTTTGGCCAAACTAGATAATGAAATTATTATTTTTAACTAAATCTTCACATTCGGGCGCCTATAGCGGCTAAACTGTGAGGAATTTGAAGATGATGAAAACTAGAGTCTCATCACATTTTGTCTGTAGACTGTAAAAATATTTTTTTCAAAATTTTTGGAATAAGATTGCACTTCTTTTTCCATCTCCCACAAAAACTGGTTTTTCTCAGAAAACAACATTTTCAAAAAGTGATGCTCACCGTATACAACATAACTTTTTTTGTATGAAGGATAAAATTATATTTTTTTCAAATTTAGATTTGTAACTATGATATCTAGCACTTTCATTTGGTCTCATAGTTTTTTATTGAATATTTTTTTTCTGAATAGAGTTTTGAAGTCAAATTAATTGCAATTCAGACATAGGCGGACTGTATACAGCATAACATTTTCTGTATGTATCAATTTTTTTTTAATTTTTTTTTAATGGATCAAGGACATCAATACCCAGCACGAACATATTTAAAAAAAAATTATTTTGATAATTTTCTATTTTTCCACATGTGCAAAACAGACAGCTTGATTTTTAGTGAAAAACCGATGTTTAATAAGACTAAAAAAACACATACATAATAAAACCAAAACATATTAAAATTATATTCGTGGGAAAGCTAATTTCGAGGACTACCATAATAATTTCAAATAAATTTTAAATGAATTCATTTGATCCCCCAAAAGGTAAATCAAAAGTGATTTTTTATCAGCATTTTGATAGGTGTAAAGGAGACTCATTTATAGGTATGGTTTAAAACTAGCAAGGTTCTATCCAAGGGGGTTTGATCTAAGGTGGTTTGATCAAACCCTCTTCAATTGGAATCCTTAAAATGGAAATTTTAAAGGCTTAAATCATTATATTTTCTAAAAATATGTGATTTCAGCAAAAATCAGTTCCTCTCAGAAATTGTAAACCAGCTTTGTGGGATCACCCATGGTTTAGTTGTATGTTATCTTGCTTAGATTTGGTTATTTTTGACACAAGCACTTTCTTGATTATGTTTTCCAAACTGAATGTACAATGTCCTAATTTTCTTTCATCCCACAAGGTGCATTGTGTGAAAATCAAGGAAATCAAGGCAAAGGTTACCTAGTGTTGACTTTAGTGAGCAAATGGAGATATAAATTCAAATGTTTAGAAGCCTCTAAGGATAGAATCCCTAGGGCAAGCAATAACACTTGAACTTTTTCAATGGTATTTGCTTCCTAAAGGGTTTCAAATTTTGATGATAGTGTTGAATGATTGTTTTTCCAATGTTTTCAAGCAAGCAAAGTGTTTTGATTCCAATAACATGCACAATCCTAGGCTGAGAAGAAAATATTTGTTGGGTTCCCACTTGGATAAATCCAGCTGCGCATATTCAGTGAAAATGATTAGATGCTTGACCAAACAAGATCCCCCTTACAGTGCACTCGCTTCTTGGGTCAGCAAAGCATCAGTACCCATGAATCTCCCATGGCATACTTTTCATCTCTACAACAAAATCGCATGTATATGTGAGGCAGCTTCAAAGGCCATGACATTTTGCACCAACAAATAGATAGGATTTTGGCCTTTGCTAAACAAGGGGTTTTACTTCAGACTTTTTGTTCATGGAGATTGACCCATGCGGTGAGAGACCATTGCTTCCATTTTCATCGGAGCCAACCGCATGATACTTGCTTTTGTTCCAGTACCCACTTTTATATCCTGGCTGGAAATACACTTGGCTTTAGTGTGTTACCGGTTGGGTCATTCCCTTAGGTGAGTACTTTTTCCCACAAGGCAGGCCCTCTAAGATAAACAAAAGCAAGCAAACATATTCGTAGTTCGATCAACCTTTCTTTAGAAACAAAGGGAGAACACATGCAATAAGTTTACTCACACTCGCAAGATTTTTTGTTCAATTTTAGATCCCAAATCAAAGTGTGAAGGAAATATTTTAAACAATTTAATAGATACCAAAAGGCTTTTGATTCTCAAGATCGTCGTGAAGAACGAGAGAAGCGCATGCGCCTTTTAAATGATATTAATTTGTGAAAAATATTGTAAAGCATGAAAAACACTTGTTCATTTTAGACCACAAAGCAATGATTCTGATTTGTTTTAAAGCACCAAAACGGGATGTGAGAGTTGTTTGTCAAATTTTAGAACCCAAACTAAAATTTAGTAGGTTTCTAATGTTCAGTTTTAATCCAAATTTTGAAAAAATCAAGTCATTGATTGATTTTAAGCCCAAATTGAGAAGTGAGTTGGTTTAAAACAGAAAACTAAAGCGTAGAATGCAAGCCCTAAGCATTAAAAAATGCTCTATGAATTTCAAGTTTCAAATTCTCCATTTTCTCTTTGACTCCAATCTTGCTTTGCCTATGCTTGATTTCGATGTCAACCTTGTTCCTTTGTTTAATTTGGATGCTCAACTTCCAATGCCAACCTATTACATATTGAAAAAAAAAAAATCTTATAAATGAGATTCATTGTAAGAAATACATAATGAATACAATTTCAAAACAAGAAAAATGATCCTATAAGAGATAAATGTCCATAGCCATCCTTTGGATTTGATAGGAAATATTTAATTTTAGTCCACAATAGAGCCTTCTTGTATATCAAGCATCCTTAAGTCATAGAGCCAAAGTAGTCACTAGATATAAATTAGACATGTTCAAAAGTTCCCTTTTGTGTATCATATGCATGAATAATGACTTACCCAAACCATAGACAAAGTCAACATCTGAAATAAAAAAAAACCAAAAATTCTAAACTCCTCTGGCAATCCACTGACTTAGTTTCTTCGTATTTCATTCAATTTTTAAAAAATAAAATCTTTTGAAAGATTAATTAGCTCCTTGTCTTTAATGTGCCACTATAAATAGAGAGGTCTTTTCAAACCAAAATCAAAGTTTAACATAAGTAAAGCTCTGCTATTCTTCTAGATCATGTGTCAGTGATTTAAAATTGTAATTATGTCCCATTATAAGTTGTATGTTTTCATTAAAATCATGCTGCTCAATCATAAAAGATCTTAGCTATATTTTATTAAACAATAATACGAGCTATCTATAAAACCAGTACACCAATGGGTCATGAGACACTCCATCTAAATGCATCAAATACATGAAGAACTCAAAAACTGAGTCAAATGCCATTTCATAGCTGTCGGTCATGCAAGTAATAACGCACCTAACGCTGAGATTGGATTTAAGTGGGGAGAAGTTACCACAACTCCTAGAAAATGTGGGAGACTTCCTAGCAAAGGCATTGATCTTTAAAGGTTTTCAAGAAAATGCATTTGGTAGGTGTTAAGCCAAATTCCTTAATAAATAGTGATTAATGTTAGTCTGGCACATTTGAGAAAATATGTTTGGCAGCTATGGTCTTTAAAGGTTTTCAAGAAAATGCATTTTTCAAAAGGTCATGCCTATAAGGAATAAGCATAGGACAGCAAGAAGTTCAGGGTCATTTCCTATCCAACTATTTATTAGTGCTGACGAAGAGTTGATTAAGTTGTTGGGTCTTGTGACAATCAACAATCGAGGCACCCTGCCCAATATCCATGGTGTTTTTATCACAAAAAATATAATCTAGAAATAACAAGGGAATAGGAGTATACAGTCATCTCTCAACAAATACATGAAGAATACTATGGACGCCACTGCCATGTGTTGCAACTAGCATGCGACCTATTGATGAACTTCATTGGAGTTATGTAAACTATGGAATTAGTAAAAACAAGAAAACATTACACATATAGGAAAACATATTCAACAAATGATATGGTGGAATGCATTGTAATCACTTCTATCACTAAAAATTGGCAAATGGGTATGTGCAGGATCATCATGGAAAAAACAAGCCCTTAAGTGGCAATGAAAATTCAGAAAATCAAAGTTGGGCAACTTGATATAAAAATTTGAATAAGTTATCTATATTAATTCAAAAATATGTAAGAATAGAATCTATGGCAAATTGAATGTAGTTTCTAAACTACTAGGTTAAGTTTTGTAAAAAAAAAATCTATTTGGTGAAAATTTGAAATTTCAATGCAGTAGTACTAAAATTTCAAGGAAAAAATAAGAAGTAGGTGTCTATCTGACCACCCTAACCATAATAAAATGATAATATTTTTTTATACGATTTTAGACATAAGTAGAGGACTCATGTCCGGATGTGATGCATATTTTTTTGTAAATTTTTTGCCAATAAATAATTAATTATGAATTTTTTATTACAACTTTTTAAAAATATAAAAACTTGTATGTTTGACCACCTTAACTTTGTCAAAACTTCATGAAATTCAATTTTTTTTTAATCCTATAGTATTCCAAGCATAGAATGTGATGCATGTTTTGGATTCAAAAAATGTGATACCGTTTGAAATCTATGTATGTTTTTCTATCAGACTAACAATCAGGAATTTAGTCATAATTCTAATAAACAATAAATAATAATTATTTATTAGATTCTAAGTAAAATATAATTTATATTGGTAGAAAGCTGAGAAGGTCCTTTACAAACCCTTTTCGTTTCATCAATTTTGGGTAAAATAAAAGTCGTCAGCCACATGGGCGAAGTTTGGAAAACAAGGTAATTTGTTAAACACGTTTTACGTGTTGACTTCTTAGGATTGGTAGGTCCAAACCAAATCCCGAGCCTAATACCAAGCCTAATCCCTAGGCATTAAATTTTGTGTCAGCATATCGGATATCCGATTCAAATCCGATATCTGGTTTGAATTCTATATATGATATGTTTTAGATATGAGTTTTAAAAAAAATTATACAATCTTTAATAAATGATTTAAAAATGCAATAAAATTTATAATTTAATATATATAATATTGAATAAAGTTTATAATTTAATATATATAATATCCAATAAAGTTTATAATTTAATATATATAATATCCAATAAAGTTTATAATGTAATATATTTAACATACAATTTATGATAATCTCTTACCAAATTATGTATTTAATATATAATATATTCCCAATATATAAAATATTTAAATATTATCTCTTTCCCTGTCTCTCTCTCCACCTCTATCTCTCTCAAGTCTCTCACTCAATCACTCATCTCTCTCTCTCTCTCTCCCTCCCTCTCCATCTCACTCTCCCACTCTCACTCTCCTCTCTCCCTCTCCCTCTCACTCTCTCCCTCTCCCTATCCCTCCCTCTCTCCCTCCCCCTATCCCTCCCTCTCTCCCTCCCACTCTCCCTCCTTCTATTTCTCCCTCTCTCCGTCTCCATCTCCCTCTCTCCCTCAACTCTAAACCCTCTCTCCCTCTCCCACTCGCCCTCTCACTCTCTCACTCTCCCACTCTCCCTCTCCCTCTCCCTCTCTCCCTCTCCCTCTCTCTCTCCCTATCCTCCCTCTCTCCCTCCCACTCTCCCTCCCCTCTATCTCTCCCTCCCACTCTCCCCTCCCTCTTCCACCCACTACTCTCCCACTCCCTCCCTCTCTCCTCTTTCTCACCTCCCACCTTCTTTCTCCCTCCATCCTACCTCCCACTCCCCTCTCTCTTTCTCTCCATCTCACTCCTCCCTCCTACCCTCCTCTCACTCCTCCTGAGCCTCCCTCTCTACCTCTCTCTCCTTCTCATTCCTCCCTCTCTCCCTCTCCCTCCCCTCCCCTCCCTCTCCCTCTCTCCTCCCTCTCCCTCACTCTCCCACTCTCCCTCTCCCACTCCCTCCCCACCCTCCAACCTCCTCCTCTCTCTCCCTCTCTCTCCCTCCTCCTCCCTCCCTCTCTCTCTCTCTCTCTATCTCTCCTCCCCCCTCCCCCTCCTCCCTCCCTCTCCTCTCCATCTCACTCCTCCCACTCTCCCATCTCCCCCCACTCTCCCTCTCCCCTCTCCCCTCCCTCTCTCTCCCTCCCACCTCCCTCCCACTCCCACCTCCCACCTCCCTCCCTCTCTCTCCCTCTCCAACCTCCCACCTCCCTCTCTCTCCCTCTCCCTCTCTCCCTCTCCCACTCTCACTCTCCCTCTCCAACTCTCCCTCTCCCACTCTCACTCTCTTTATCTCCCTCTCTGCCTCTCCCTCTCCCTCTATCCCTCTATCTCCCTCTATCTCCCTTTGTCTCCCTCTCTCCCTCTCCCTCTCGCCCTCTCCCTCTATCTCCCTATTCCTCCCTCTCTCCCTCCAACTCTCCCTCCCTTTATCCTCCCTCCCCACCTCCCAGACCTCCTCCCTCCATCCCTCCCACCTCCCTCCTCCCTCCCTCTCTCCCTCCCCCCTCTCCCACCTTCCACTCCTCCCACTCTACCTCCATTAACCCTTAGTCTCATGTGTGTGCAAAAAATCAGATACCTGACCTTGAACCTGAGCATTTAATCTCCAGAAAATCTCGATGCAGAGCCAAATCCTACTCCACCCCACCACTCCTCCCACCTCCTCCTCCCTCCCCCTCCTCTCTCACTCTTCGATGCAAATGATGGAAGGAAGATGGAAGGAAGGAAGAATGGAAGGAATGGAACGAAGGAATGGAAGGAAGGAAGGAAGGAAGGAAGGAAGGAATGGAATGGAAGAACGGAAGGAATGAAGAATGGAAGGAATGGAATGGAATGGAAGGAATGGTGGAAGGGAAGGAAGGAAGGAAGGAATGGAAGGAAGGAAGGAAGGAATGGAGGAAGGAATGGAAGGAAGGAAGGAATGGAATGGAAGGAATGGAAGGAAGGGAAGGAAGGAAGGAAGGAAGAAGGAATGGAAGGAAGGAATGGAAGGAAGGAAGATAAAGATGCGGAAAAGGAAGGACGGACGGAAAAGGAAGGAAGGAAGGAATGGACGGAGGAAGGAAGGAAGGAAGGAAGGAAGGAAGGAAATGGATGGAATGGAAGGAAGGAAGGAAGGAAATGGAAGGAAGGAAGGAATGGAAGGAAGGAAGGACGATCTGACCGATCCTGACCTGATCCTGACTGACCTGAGGATCCTGACCTGATCTGAATTGATCCATCTGATCTGTTTGAAAAAAATTGTATTGATTTTGAATTAAATCATAAAACGTTGGATAGAGCACTTGCAAGAAGTGAAAGAATAGATGATCCTCTTCAAAATGATACATGGGCTTTTGTCGAGAGGCTTCCAAATGTTGATAAGAATCTAATCGATAATGTAAAGCAGGCAATTCAACACTTTTGGCATGATAACTCTAGAGTATCACCCAATGCAAAAGATGTTTTAAAGTTAAGAATTGGCAGTTAAGACCATACACCACATCCTAAACATTTCTTGGAATCAAGCCAAACAATGTTGTTCAACAAATTTATTCAAACACATCCAAATATGGAAATCTCACAAAGAACTTTGAAGGTTTGAAGCCATTTTATTGTGTGCCTCTTAAGATTCATAATACTTATTGTTGCAAATACCATGTGGAGATTTCAATGTACCATGAACTATTATGCTATATCCATTCTACTTTGCATACTAATGAAATTTTGCAAGAGTGTGGTGCAATGCATCTTCCGAAATCATCAAGGGACTTGCTAGATCTATTTTTATGTTCTAGGGATGATGGTTCCTTTTCCTATAGAAATGATTGTTTAAATGTGAAGTGCTCACAATGTGGTGGCTTGTCAAAGTTTGTTCAATGTTTTCATGAGGGTTCCGAACATGAATTTGGAAAGAATCTTGTTGAGAAAAAGAGATATGAGATAGTCAAATATACTTTGCAGAGTGGAGGTGAAGGTTCTAGATGCGAGTTGGTTACAAAAGAATGCAGTGTTGCTGATTTTATTTTAGATTTTAAGGACAATATTTTCTACAAATATGCGAGGCATAGTCATAGGTCTCAGTGGTTGGATCAACGATTCAGGATACGTAAGGACTCTTTCCCAATTGGCACTATTATATTAGTTGTTGATTTTGTAGAAAACTACACATTGCAACCACAAAACGAGGTTCAATCTCAGTATTACAATTCCATTCAGATTGCTATTTTTGTCCACATAACGTTTAGACATGCACCTGATAGTACAAAGGAGGATCGAAATATAATCAGAGAGTATGATTTTTATATGAGTGATGATAGATCTCACTCGTCCGAGTATGTCCAACATTGTTTCGAGAATTTTTTTGAGTTCTTGTAGGAGCATGATATAGCACTAGTCCGACATCTCATTTGGTTAGATAACTGCACAGGTCAATTCAAGAATACTCGTATGTTTTATTGGTTGATTATAATGTATGTAGAAAGGGGTGTACCTAATATTTGGAGTTTTTTTGAAGCTGGGCATGGGAAAGGGGAGCATGATGGAGCAGGTGCATGTGTAAAGAGAGATCTAGTTAAGGAGCAGTTGAATATTTTAGGAGAAAAATTCAATGATGCACGTTCTATCGTTGATTGGTGTAGTTCACTATTGTCACAAGGAGGGACACTTGATTCAACAGTGCACAGATTCTTTTGGTTGGTTGAGGAGGGTATAGTGGGAGGCAGATTCGATTGTCATACAATCAAAGATTCTTCAAAGATGCATTCATTTCAAAGTTCAGATGCAAGCACATGGACCATTTGGACATGACAGTTGGCTTGTTTTTGTTAGAGTTGTATTCAGTGCAAGTGGGATCAATGCGAGTCAAGTGAGTGGGTGGATACATGGGTTCCACAATATCTAACTCCTTTATCTCAAACTATATCCATGACAAATTACACAATGGAAAGTTCACTTGATTATGACTAGCTTTCAGATCTACTACATCCAGGACATGTTTTTGCAGTTGTTGCACCGTAGGGAAATGAAGAGAGATCGGAATATTGGTTGGCTTGATGTATGCGGGTAAAGCACAAGCTAACACAATCCATGGAAGATGATGATGGGTTTGTGTATCCTATAGGTTCTGTTGTGGTTGTAGGAACCTGGTTGCGAACATACATGATTAGAAAGAATGGTATACCTTCATTTGAAGACTACGAGAAACACAAAACCATTCTCATGTATTCACACCTTGTTATAGCAACAAACGTTAATTTGTTGAAGCATCATGCCAAACCAAAGAAAAAACAATTATGGACACTTAGTAATGTTGATCATGAACCAATATTGGATACTCTTAAGCAAAGAGATGACCCTTTAGGCACACTTGAATAGAATATTCAAAAATGGAAGGTACAATGCTTAAACATCTTTTTTGTTGTGACAATATAGATTTATCATTTGACAAATTTTGTGATTTTCTTGGCACGATTGATCATGGACCTGCTGCAACAATAGTTAGCTCTGATCCTTTCAAAGAGGTATGTGACAGATTACAATAATATAGATTGGTTATTTAAAGCATCTTTTATAGTTTGCATTACCAACTCATCATCATTCAGGTTGTTTAGATTAATATAGATTTGTTAGTCTAAGCATCTTTTTTGTTGTGACAATATAGATTTATCATTTGACAAAGTTTGTGATATTCCTAGCACGATTGATCGTGGACCTGCAGCAACAACAAGGAGCTCTGATCCTTTCGGAGAGGTATGTGAAAAATTACAATAATATAGATTGGTTATCTTAAGCATATTTTCTATTGTATGTAGTTTAACTGCTACCTTCATGGTTTGTATAGGTGCTTGTCACTCCAAAATGCCAACATACTATTCTTGTGGAAGACTGTGCCCTGAATGCCTCAAATAGGAAAATTTTGAAATGTGCAACAATGTAAAAAGGTCATAAATGTGTATAGGCATAATCTATATCTAGTGATGTTTTTTGAAATACGGGTCAAATGTCTGGCATTGTATAAAGGGTATGTTTAAAATGTAAAAATATTTTTGTATTTAATCGAGCTACAACCGAAGGTTTTCTTCTTGGTTCTTTCCTGTCGGTATGCTCGTTTGAACCAGATTTTGTAATATATCCTATTTATATATAACAAATTACAGTGGCTTGCCACTTTTTTGAAAAACAAAAATGTAAAAAGTTCATCTGAATTTCATTTCCCATGTAATTGATTCAAGTTGATTGGGTAATATTTTTCTGATGCAAGAGCTAGGACTTGTAGAATCTTGATCCAACCTTAAATATTTTTTCCCCCACATTTCATTGACATTAGCACTTTGGACTCTTAAGGGAAATTGTCGGTCTAATGTAGCTCGAAGTGATTTAGCATATTTGGGTGCAAAAGAGGACCATAACTAGCGTAAACGTACCCATCCATACATGTTGGAATAGTTCATTTGGTCGTACGAGTTCAAGAATGAAAGTTGCACCACTTTGCAACTTTACACCATTTGCATTTGGCAACTTTTCTCTCAACTGAAAACTCATCACCACAGGAAAATGCCTTTGAGATAGAAAAAACTAAGAGAGGTTATTGTAGATTGTCACAACATGATCCCATATCATTAGATGAAGAGTCTGTAAGCATCATGGTTTCCAAGGAATAGTCCGTCAAAGATTGCTGCCTTTTAGCACTTTAGACTCTTAAGGGAAATCGTCGGTCCAATGCAGCTTAGAGTGATTCGATATATTTGGGTGCACAAGAGGACCATACCTAGCATAAATGTACCCATCCAAACATGTTGGAACAATCTGTTTGGTCGTACGAGTTCGAGTATGAAATTTGCACCACTTTGCAACTTTACACTACTTGCATTTGGAAACTTTTCCCTCAACAGAAAACTCATCACCACGGGAAAATTCCTTCGAGATAGAAAAAACCGAGAGAGGTTATTGTAGATGGTCCCAACAAGATCCCATATCATTAGACGAAGAGTCTATAAGTATCATGGTTTCCAAGGAATAGTCTGTCAAAGATTGTTGTCTTTTAGCACTTTGGACTCTTAAGGGAAATCGTCGGTCCAATGCAGCTCAAACTGATTTGATGTATTTGGGTGCAAAAGAGGACCATACCTAGTGTAAAAATACCCATATAGACATCTTGGAACAGTCCGTTTGGTCGTACGAGTTCGAGAATGAAAGTTGTACCACTTTACAGCTTTACACCATTCGCATTTGGCAACTTTTCTCTCAACTGAAAACTAATCACCACAAGAAAATGCCTTCGAGATAGAAAAAACTGAGAGATGTTATTGTAGATGGTCCCAACATGATCCCATATCATCAGACGAGGAGACTGTAAGCATCATGTTTTCTGAGGAATGGTCCATCAAAGATTGCTGCCTTTTAACACTTTGGACTCTTTAGGGAAATCATCAGTCTAATGAAGCTCATAGTGATTCAACATATTTGGGTGCAAAAGAGGACCATACCTAGTGCAAACATACCCATCTGGACGTGTTGGAATAGTTTGTTTGGTCATACGAGTTTGAGAATGAAAGTTGCACCACTTTGCAACTTTACACCTCTGTAGAGATTTAGGGATGTCCTCTTCAGATCACTCTATTCTGAATAGGTTTGTGGAGCTACCAATGTTAAATCCAAGTTGACTAAATTCAAGAAAATCTAAGTTGACTAACTTTGAGAAAAGATGATTCCTTGAATGTAAGACTCCCAAGATGAAGGAAGACCATTAAGAGCCAAAATGGTCAAATCTTTGTCATCAACAATATGACCAATGGTAGAGAGTTGATCTCTCAATTCGGAAATCTTCATGAAGTAGGTGATGAAAAATTATCCTTCCACCATCTTAACATGATGAAGTTGTTGCTTCAAGGCTAGAGCACGACTTGTGTTGTTGATCTCATACATCTCCTCCAAAGTCTTAAGCATTTCTTTCGTTGTCTTCAACTTAGAGATGATAGGAACAATATGGTAGTTCACGGAATCAACTAACATCTTCTTCGCCTTGATATATTTCTTCCTCCATTGAACTTTCTCTTCCTCATCCATAGGTTTGGAAAATTTTCTCTCCACACTCAACCAATTCATTTTCCTCCAAAGTGAGCATAATTTTGAATCTCCATGAAGTGAAGTTTGATGCTCCTTCGAGTCTATCCTCAATTTTAAGACCATTCACTATCTTGACTAAGATAGAGATAGACAAGAAAAAGGGAATAGAGGTATCGCTGCAATAACTAGTCCCAACATAATCTTTTTCAAACCCGCTTTGATACCATGTTAGTGTTTTAATGATCAGATAATACAACTAAAAGCACTCAAAAATGCAACACATAAGACAATAAACACAACAAGAAATCTTCTTACAACTCAGGCCCAGCAAATGGCTTAATTTGATACAATGAATAATAGCACCTCTGCTAGATGCAAAGATACAATCAAATATGATTCTCCTTGAAATCGGTCTGCTGCTGCAAGATGAAGCACTGCTGCTCAAGTGCGAACTTTTGCTTGGAATGCGAATTATGCTGAATGAACTTTATTGAGGAAATGAACAAACATCACCTTGTATTTATACAAAATAAGGTGACTCTTCAAGGAGGTCGGCCTCTCTTGAAAATAATAAATTACAAAATAATATCAAGGAAGGTCGGCCTCATCCATTTAAATAAAATGAGTATAAATTAAATAGCCATAGGCTATCATTTAATTTATTACAACTTAATGTGATCGCTATCATGTATGAAAATTGTGGTAGCATAGACAAGGCAGTGGATTATTTGAAAAAAAACTTCAAAGAAATGTGGTCTCATAAAATTCAGTGACAAAAAAATGTAATTGACAACTGCTCATAGTTTTTAGTTATGCAATGTGAAGTAATGATTTAAGTTTGAAATATGTGTAATGCAATGTAATCAGCGATATAAATATAAACTACATAATATAGCCATTATTTTTTATGCTATTGTACATTGATATTTAACCATTGTTCAAGATAAAATTTTCAAAGAGTTTAATCATGCACATGAGGAACAAATTAAATTCCGATTGTCAACTTCTATATATCAAATTATCCAATAATCAAGTGTATGTCCATATATAAAAATGGCATCGACGCCAACTCAAACAAAGTTTTACAAAATGTGGCATATGCCATCTCAATATGTATTCAAAATTTACATGCCAAAATGTCTATCTTATCCTAAACTACTTGTGGATCATCAAAATGGAGCCTCTTTGAAGCACTCGTTTGCTCTGATGATAGCTACACAAGAGAAATTCAAACCACAATTGAGATTAGTTATACTATATAATTTAAAATCGAATAATTAACATCAAAATCAATATACATTGGATTTTAATTGAACTCTAAAATTGAAATCTTGATTACCTGAAATATATGTCTCTTCAAAGGGTCAAGAGTCCTAGAATATACCAAACCAACATTTGAAATTCCAATCTATATATGTGAACAAAAACATAAAATTGATCCAAGTTAGCATACGATTATTGGTAATAGGAACATATTTACCAAACAAAAAATAAAATAAACACATACCTCTTTAGGTTGATCTTTTTCTTTATCTCCTTGAGGTGTTTCAACACCTACTCCTTGAGGTGTTCCAATACCTACTCCTTTAGGCGGTGTGTCCTTTGTCAACAAATCCGTATAGCTCATAATTGCCTATACATAAAATTGACAAGTACATATGAAACTACCAATCTATGTCGACGTATGTATAATCAATATAAGATCTTAAAAATCTTAATTCAATTCAATTTGAGTTCAATTACCTTCCCCTTATCTAACTTTGTGTCTCCATCATCTGGAGGAGGCTACACCTCACTCGCACTAGGTATTTCCTATAAGAGGAAAATAAGATAAGCATATAAGTTATTATATAATTTCATTAATGACAATTCAAATGACAAGCAAGTATATAATATAAAATGTAAATGAGTGAGTGTGAAAATATATATTGTGTGTGTGTCCAAGCCAAATGAAATGGCCCTAAGGTTGCTATCAGTCACCTATGTGAGCTCCTCCTCAGACATCAACTATTAAATAGACCATGTAAATAAATATTAGTACTTGATATTATCTCTTATTAATATTCATTTAAAAACAAATGAAAGTTATGAAATTACAACTTAAATCTTACCTGTGTCACTATTCCAACATCCCCCTCTCTAGCAAGAGAGGACTCTATAGGGTGTGTTCCACTCCCCTACGACTGATCTATAATATCCAAATCATGGAGGTCATAATCAGAAGTGTCTAAGGGATGCTCAGCGGGCTGTACAAGAGGGCCCAAGCATATCCGGTGGCACATAGTGCAAGTATGTGGCACAAAAATATGTGGACCTAAGGAGGATGATGCACCAACACTCGATCCTTCGCCAACATCACCAGAATGTGGCTGAGCTACTATAGAAGCATGCAAAACCAAATGACCATTCAAACAGTGAATAGCCTGAATAGTCTGTGCGGCTGAATCCTGGATAATCTCTGGATGATATGTTGGAGGTGGTGAAGGAATGGGAGGAAGGGGAGGAAGGGGAACATTTGGGTGCGGTACTACCCTAACTGCCCCTGGTATATCCTGAGGCATACCTCCACCGATGCCCTAACACAAACTCAACATATAATTTTTTAATAAACTAAAATGGTATATCGAATTATTGTTTGGTGGTTTATCAAAAACCATACACCAACAATCCAAAAAGTTAGCTACAATGTCCCTATGAATGCACCATTTTTATAGAAAGTTTTTTTTTATTAACATTCACTGGAAAACCGGTGCGGGGGTCAATGAATAAAGAGGCTATTTGGGCTTTGGTTATTTGGATATATTTCACATCATCGTAAGACAATCCACATCCATAATATTCCCTCATGTCTTCTCACCACGAATGAAAGGAATTATGTTGGGTGGAGAGAGTTTCTATATTTTTTATTATTTCCTTCAATGTGTTTGTCATATCTCTCAATCGAGGGATTGTCTTATAAACTTCACAAATTCCCCTCAATTGCCCCAATTTTTCACCAATTAAGTCTTTAATTGGTGGCTGCGGAGGTGGTGGAGCATTTGGCTATGGAGGTGGTGGAGCGTTTGGCATTTGTGGATTTTCATTCTCAGCCATAATACCTGATTAAAGTTAAAAACCTAATTAATCTAATTGAAATTACACAATATAAATGAAATTATTGTAAAAAAACCCTACTTTTTCACATTAATCCATAAAAAAATCTAATTTTTTATTACAATACATCAACAACACTAGTTTTTAATCAAAATCCATTTAGAAACATTAACTTTTAATAAAAATTCAATGTAAACTCTAGTTTTTGATAAAAATCAATAGAAAACCCTATTTTTGATAAACATTTCATAAAAACTACTTCAAATTAAGAGAATATACTTGAAAAATCGATTACTATATTTAAAAAACCAAATACTTACCTTTGAAATCAGATATCTGATAGAAGCGGATATTGGATTTTCAATTTTCCTTGTGCGCCCACGTGCAAACAGTTAAAAATGAAGTTATAAGAGTCGGCTGGCTTTTATATAATGTTTCCACAAATCAGATATCTGATTTGGATCGCATATCCAATTTGTAGAAACTAGGTTTGGGCTTTGGCTCGGCTAAATGTACTAACACCCAAACCTAGAAAAGTCAACTCGGCATTTCCATGTTTTTGAGTCGATCCAAAATGTGATTTTTTTCTCATTGCCACTTTTTGGCCCATCATGATCCTGCACATACCCAAATGTAGGATTGATATGGGTCTAGCAGGTTTATGATCAAGTCTCTTTCCTGGGAGTTAGTTGGCACCTCCCCTAACTCTGGGTTTACACTAGCAATTCCACCAATCATTGAGAGAAATATTGATGCCAATGTTAATTGATTCAATGAATTTGTAATGGAATTTTGCAGTCATGTATTAAATCTGCATGCATTACACAATCAGCTATGTGCTTAAAAGTGATTGATCTTGTGACATTGAAATCTATAGACTTCAAACAAAATTGCATCCCCGCTTTACGATTCAAACACCAGCCAAGAGGGATTCATGCTAGGCTAAAGTTTAGGTCCTATATATCAAATCTGTAAACAATAGAATTGACAGATTTTCTCTGTGAAATTAACAATATAAGCTGCTAGAAATCATCAACCTCTCTACAAAGAGTGAGGGATCCAAAATGAAATCACTTATTATGATGTAATCCATAGGAAGGGATGGTTTTCAATATATGTCGATGAATTCCCAATGTCAATATTTGCGCCTCCTAAGACAATTGTGAATGCTTCAGTAGTAGGACAGAACATAATGCATGTCAGAGGAAATGTATGTATCGACAGTTCAAAAATTCAATCAATAAGGAAATAACATGTACGAGCAACCTACATGTAATACCACCATTCATACCTGTACTGGATGCTTAAAACGAAAAAATTAAATGTCTCAACCATCGTTGGTTGAATTCTCACTAATCAACACAAGCTATTCATTCAAAGTGATTGACTACCGCCCCCAAGAATGGCCCATCCATATGAATCAATGCTTTACTGCTTATTGTCGGAGACATCATAGTTAATGTGAACCAGTCCCTGCAGAACTTTCTTGGTAGTTAAAGAATATATTGGCACACCTTTTGAGATCAGCAGTAAAAGAGAAACAATGGTCAATTTGCAAGAGCAACATCCCTAATAAAGAACATGTTAGTGAAATATGCCAATAAAACCAAATTCAGCATCAAATAACATTTGTTATGAAGCAATACTGATTGAATTGATAATATTTATATTCGTTGCATATGAGAAACAAGTTTGCATTATTTTCAGAAACGAGATCATTGCATATCGTAGCACACTTTTCCTCATCTCCAACTACCTAAAGCAATCCACAGATTTTGATTGTTTTGCATACGTTTTCCTCTACTTTCTCTTAGCATATAAAAAGATTATAAGATAGCCCTCACTATTAAACTACATTTATTAAAGGTTCCAGATAGAACTTAGCACTTAATCTCACATTGTCAAGCACATAATTTAGTGTGTTTTTGTGGCAGCACGCTCTATTAATACTCCTGAAATTGAGACCAGGGATAGGAATTTTTTTTTCTCAAATTGATATCATTAAATAAACAGGGAAACAAATCTTGGTTTTGAATATGTCATGCGCCAGACATAGATATATGTAGAAATTAATTAAATTTATTCGATCTGTCCTCATATTTGAAAGTCTATGGCAGATTTTTTTTTTTTAAATTACATCAATAAACTGTGATGTATTACTCTTATCAATAATAAAAGTACTACCCTACAATTCATGACGATGACATCTATAAAAAATGGAGTTTAATACAGTTTGTGCTCCCAAAAAAAACAAAAACAAAAACAAAAAAATAGTGCTTATTAGAAACACTTCTCAGTGAATGAAGAAGCACACAAAAAGAAAGGATACACACTTTATACCGAGCTTAAGAGAGAGATCTGCAAGAGAGATTTGCAAGAGGGATCTACACTTCATACAAAACTGAAGAGAAATAATTCTTGAAGAGTCTGAGAATATCCTGCAACAAAAAACCCTATGGCCTCTTATGACAATGTTGATGACAGAAGTCAAACTGACAAACCGAAGATTTCCTAGGAACGGTGGGAAGGCCAGAGAATTCAGAGGAAATCGACAAAGCTACGAACATTGAGATGTCTGCAATCTCCCGAAAAAGGATATTAAAATAGGTGCAAAAGACCTTTTGTTATCTTTATGGGAGCTACCAGCTAAACATAATGACAGTCCAGAACAAGATTTCAGCCACGAGCATCCACTGGCTTAAAGCGGGGTTGTAAAACTACAAATGAATCCGAGATCAAACTAATAAACATAGAGTTTAAATAAACACCAAAAGGGTAATTCCGGAAAAGAACAATACCCTCAATCAAGAATGAAATCAGCATTTTAATTAAGAGCATGTAAACAAAGCAGATTTCAAAAGGTCAACAAAACAAGTTATGAAATGCAAGGAGGTTCGACCCTCGTTCTAGCACCAGATGTAAACTGCAAAAATCTGCAAATTTCTTCAAACAATGACCATCATTAGATTGTCATCCAGTTTGAAACAAGCAAATCCAACATTCATATGAAATATTCACTCATGCTACCTATGCAAACAAGAAAAATAGAACCAAACAACTAATTGAAAGCATAAACAACAAGAGAAAACTCTATTCCATAGTGGATTGGTGCCACTTTGTTGTGTAGAAAGCAGCCCTTTCCCAATCCCTAATAAGCTTAGATGCCAAGATGCAAGATGCTGAAAATGCAAGAGCTTGTGCATCCAGTTGTGTTGTTGTCAAATTGTGTTGTAGTTGTGGTGTTGAAATGTTTTGCATTTATAGATTCAAGGTTGAAAGATTGAGTGATTTTGGATGATGGGGGATCATTCATGAGCCAATGACAAGATGCCAATTGTAGAGATTTGAGAGGATGAAGGTTGTACAATTTTTGGCCAATGTGCCAATTTGAAATTTGAATTTGCATGGAATGACATGTTAGGGCAGATGAAAGGTGAATTAAATGCTAAGTTGACTTATGTAAGAGATGTGTAACAGAATGTGTAAGAGCATTTAATGCTTTCTTGGAAGGGACAAGTTTTTTGGAGGGAAGATTCAAATTTGAAGAATATTCCATCTTGATTCCCTTTTGAAAGACTTTAGAAAAATTAATAAATCAAAGAAATGATTTATTGGTGCAAGTGGGTGAGTTAGTTGAGAGTTTAAATTTGACAAAAGTTGAGTCAAAAGCTAGAGAATGGATGATTATGATTAGAGGTTAATTAATCTAGATTAATTAACTTGGAGGATTTTAGGAGTCTGATATTTGATTTAAATCATTTTGATTTATTGAATCAAATGAGAAGAACTTAAGGACTTAATGAAATAATTTGATTTATTTAATTAAGTATGATGAAGCTAGGGGATTAATCAATAAATTGTTTTAATTGATTAATAGCAGAATTAGATGTTAATTAGACCGAGATTTAGATGCATGATGTTGATTATTTTACGTGTCTACAGCGGGATCCAGCTCTATTCCTCTCATTGACACTATATATCCTAGGAGCTTGCCTGATTGCATGCCAAAGATGCACTTCTTTGGGTTAAGGTGGACCTTATATTTTTTCAATCTCTCAAAAATAGAGCTCAAGGCTGCTATGTGGTCTTGTCTTTTTCTAGATTTTTCCAATATGTCATCTACGTAGTCTTCCACTTTCTTATGAATCATGTCATGAAAGATCAATGTCATGGCTTTTTGGTATGTTTCACCTGCATTATTTAACCCAAAAGGAATCATGTTCCAGTAGTAGGTCCCCCATGGACATGTGAATGATGTCTTGTGTTGATCCTCCTTCGCTATCATAATCTGATTGTATCGAGAAAACCTGTCCATTATTGATAGCATTTCATTTTTGGTCATCATATCCACTATCATGTCAATGTTTGGTAGCGAAAATTCATCTTTAGGACACGCTTTATTTAAGTCTCTAAATTCAGTGCAAATGTCGATGCCCCCATTTGGCTTTGAAACAAGTACCAGATTTGACACCGATTTAGGATAATTAATTGGCCTTATGAATCCTGTATCCAAGAGCTTCTGCAATTCTTCTTCGACTAATAAGGCTATCTAGGGGTGCATCTTTCTTAACTTTTGTCTTATTGGCTTTTCCCTTGGATAGATAGCTAAGAGATGAACCACAACCTCTGAATTGAGACCCAGCATTTCAGCATAGGTCCATGCAAAATTTACTTTTCTTTCTTTGAGGAATGTTGCCAATAGTTCTTGTTCTTCTGCCAGAAGTGATTCAACATAGAAGGTGATGTGTGGCGTTGCTTCTGTTCCCAGATTGACGGGGTTACACTATTTTGCTAGGACTACCAACTTTTCTTGATGAAGTGCAGTAGGGGGGAGATTGAATCCTTCATCTTCCAATTCCTCAGAGAGGTTTTCACCATTGGATGCATCCTTTATTTTTACTATTCTATGGTTAGAGAGTGCCACAGTGTGGTTTTCACTCAATGACCTTGAGATTTTTCTCAATTGTTCACTTTTGCAACTAAAGGACTCAATCGTCTCCCCATAATAAGCTTGTGTCCAGTGTGACGTTGAACCCAACTTTTTCATCTCCACATGGTACTATATCCCTTAATCCCATGAAATCTAGGATATCCTCATCATTTTTTAATGTGTCTAGAACCAGTGGTCCTCATTGGTCGTAGTCGATGAGTTGGGGATAAACTAGGTTTATTTTGTGAGTTTGGCGGTCTGACTCAACGGAAAAGGTACTAATCATGAGTAGGGAGGAGTTTTCAAAAAGCATGGGTAGGCCAGCTATGGTGTCCTCATCATCACTACTACTATAGACATCAGTTATGTCAAAGGTAAAATTATGTATGACTCCACCTGTGGATATGGGTAATCGTAGGGCAGCTATCGATAACTGAGGGGGATTCCTGATTGCGTTAACTGGGGGACCTTGACTGCGTATTGTTATACTTGGAGGAGTACATCCAAGGCCAAGATTGCTCATTCATCTCTCAATAATGATGGGTTCTAGTCGGCCATTGTTCCTTCCAAGGCTTTCATTTCTATTGTAGCCCATCCCAAGCATCATTTGTAGCCCCTTGCTTCATTCATCCATTGGAAGATTAGGCATGGGTCTTTCATCTTGGTATAGTGAGCTTGAAATGTCTCTCTCATCCATGTCCTCCCAACTTAGATCCCCCCAACATCAGAATCTAGAAGGGTTCACCTTGAAAGTGTGAGCAGGTGTCTCAGTTCGTTGGGGTTGCCCATGTGACCTAGGCGATTTTGGTAACTCTCCTAGGACAAAAGCATTCTTCTTCATTCTATATTCTCCACACCCATTGTCTTGGATCATCAGCTTGATGTTGGATATGTCAGGAATGGAAGGTGTCTTTTTCCTAGAAGTGGGTGTGATATTGGATGGGTCTATGGACGAAGTGGAGGGACCTTCGTCATTTTTCGGGACTTGGGGTACTTTATAGAACTTGGCTTCAAAATTCTTGCAATAGGCAAAAGGTTTAGGGTCACCATGAATTGTGACCTCTTCATTTTTGTGTGAGAATTTGATGCATTGGTGGAATGTTGAGGTGACCGCCTTCATCCCATGGATCCATGGGTGTCCTAGGAGGATATTTTAGGGAAAATCAAGGTCGAGGACCTGACATGTGGTTTCCATAGTAGTTGGCCCTACTTGGATTGGGAGTTTGATATCTTTCCTTGAGACACTCTTTCCTATTCATCATATGCTCTCATTGTAATGCATTTGTCTTTCTCAATGTAATCCTCAGAGATTCCCAAATTCTTTATGAGCTTTAGCGAACAAATGTTGAGGCCTGCACCTCCATCCACCAAGACCCTTTTAACTTTATTTTTATGCACCAGGACCTCTAAGTGGAGTGCACGGTTATGAGATGGCTGAGAAGGAAAGTCTTCATTGAAAAATGTGAGGAGGTTTGGGGTGATGATATTATCGACCATAGCTTCAATTTCTCTGTATCAAGGTTAGTGGAGACAATGGATGCAGCCAATGCTTCATCAAGGATTTCTTTGCGAGCAACTGATATCTTTAGTAACTCGATGATAGAGATTTGAGTGGGGGTTCTTTTTAGTTGGTCCAGGACGTTGTAACCATTAGGGATGGATTTTTGATTGGAGGTGGGGGTCTTAGTTGGTTGTGGTGCCCTAGAAATAGCGACCTTTCCATCGCGTGTGGTGACTCCACAATCCACATTGGCTCCCTTGATATTGACAACAATGACCCATTCATCCAGGAATGAAACAACCTTATCATATATATGGTTCACATTACCATTTTTTTTCTTTCCTTTGTTATTTCCTTGGTTGTGGTTGGGCATCGGATTTGTGTATATCTTTAGATCTTGATTATTGATCGGTTGCTCAAAATTTATGATTTTGTCGTCAATGAGATCCTGGATGATGTTTTTCAATTTCATGATGTTGGAAGTTGTGTGTCCCTTGATTTTATGATAATCAAATAGGAGATTTTTGTTGTACCAAGGTGGCTTCACCTAGGGTTCAGTGTAATTATCATGGGTGAGGACCTTGATGATGCTCTCATTGACCAAATTTTTCATGATGGATTCAATTGACTCCCCAAGGGCTATGAATTTTTTCTTGGGGGGATACTTGTTTTGTGGAGGTGGTCCTCCTTGATTATTGAGATTATTGATTTGATTTTGCGGTGGTTGTTGGTTCACCACATTTGTTTGCGTTTTATTTCAGTTGTTGTTCTGCAGTTGATGATGATTCGTTTGATTATTTTGCTTGGGGGCGTTGATGAAAACCTTGGCATCCACTACTCCATAATTGGTGACATTTCGGTTCTTCACCCATGTTTAAGGTTTATCAAATTAAATGGTCGATGGGTGACTGTCCTAATGTTCAAGATAAGTAGGGGTTCCCCCTTGTGTAACAAGAGATCGTTCAATATTGAGTGCCTTGGGAATCAGTTGATTGTAAGTGGTGATGCATTGCATCTTCAGATAGAATACCAAGGTTTTGTCTATATTGGAAATGATGGTACAAAATTTTTGTTCTTCTAGCATGGCCCACTTGCTTTGATTAGCCTTGGCTCACCATCATTTGAGAAAGGCGGTGAATGATTGCCCCTTCCCCTATTTGAGCGCTGAGAGTTCTTCCAAACTAACATCCATGAAAATGTTGAATGTGTAATTTTGGAGGAAAGCGCCTTTAATTTCTTGAAACTTTTTGATTCCCATAGACAGATGAGAAAACCATTCCATATCATCACCAACCAAACTTCGAGGGAATAGCTACATTAGATATGTTTCATTGTATGTGAATTCCATGCAATGTACCTGAAACTCCTTGATGTGATCTTTAGGGATTCCTATCCCATGATATTTATCAAATTTTGGGATTTCGAATCCCTTCAAGAATGGTACCATTGCCAAGCTTCTGTCAAATGGATAGCGGCACAAGTTGCTAGGTGTCCTGATTCTCTTTCCTCATTGAAGATCTAGCACTTGTTGCGAGAGAAATTTGATATGTGTCATCACGTCACCTTGCAGAGCATGAGGTGGGGTGAATGTGTTTTGGAGTGTGGAATTAGCGGGCAGGTTGTTGGTGTGGTTTTGTTGCAAGCTTTTCTGAGCAAGTTATACCTACATTTGTTGCTGAGCTAACAACGCTTGTTGTTGGTCGTGTTGTTGTTGCACCAACAACACTTGTTGTTGGTCGTGTTTTTGTTTTTCCAACAACACTTGTTGTTGGTCATATTGATATTGTAATTTATAATCTTGCAAGGCTTGTTGATACGCTTCTTTTTGCACTTGCAATTATTCTTGGTGCTATGCTTGTGCTTGCACTTGCTGGGCTCGGAATTGGGCTCATGCCTGAGCATGTGCTTGTTGGATTTCCTGTGCAATCTGAGCGGCATGTGTGGCTTGTGTATCTTGTGCAACTTGGGTGGCTTGTTGTTATTGTAATAAGGCTTGAGCTTGTGCAGCCTGTTGTGCCTGTTGTGCAGCTAATTGCACTTGTGCTTGCTAAGCAGCTAGTTGTGCGGCCTGTTAATTTTGGAGTATTATTGTTGAGTAGCTTAATGAGTGGTTTGCAATGTCTTGGTGAATGAATTGGGTGCTTTGTGTCTTGGTGGTAATGGCAGTGGATTAGGAAGAATTTCGATTGTTGTGATGAGCAAAACGGTCATGTTAATGATCAAGGTTTGAGCTATGGATGGTGTGATTGAGGTGTTTGGTCCCTAAGAAACCATTCTTTGAGGAATGGTGGATGTGTTGATCGATGTGGTTGCTTGGATGGTTGCCATATGTTGTTGTGATATAGATGGAACAACTGGTGGATTTGATAAGGTGTTCTGATTTGATTGATTGATTGCAGGAAGAGGAGGAAGACCCAACCCGAGGGATGATGTAGATGTGAGCAGTAGGGGTGGAAATGGTCGAAATATGGGTGGTGCAATCCCTTGAAGTGATGATGATGGGTCCAAGATTCCCCCTACTGCAGAAACATCACCCTCTCCTTGTCAGATAGGGAGAGAGGTTTGCATGTCTAGAGGATACTCTGGTGTTGCATGAAATGAGGATCAATTGGTATGATTATGAAACATGAGTGGGACATAAGGGTGCAATGGATTTATCAGGATGGATTAATCTGATGTGGTGCTTGCATTCAACCCTTAGTTGTTCAATGGGTGATGTTTTTGGAGTTCATGAACCATGGCGCTTCCCTTGTTAATAACCAATGGGGTTGAAGTGATAGATGATATGATTTGGGGGATGTCCTAAGTGATGTTTTGAAGTGGAAGTGTGGATGTGGGTGATGGTATGATTTTTAGGGATCTCTCCATAATAGTGCTTACATCAAAGTCGGAAGGGAGTTTAGCCCCTTCTTTTTCTAACTCTACCATGTATTGGGTTGGGTACAACCTCAACATGGCACTGACAATTCAATGATTCTCAGGGTTTTGCACCATTTCTAGAAGTTCTTCTTATGTCATCCCATTGTTAGTGATGTCCTCTACATGACCTTCCTCTTAAGAATTTTGAGGCATTTGAAGAGGATTGATTGGGAGGTCAATGGTTATCGTAGGGTTGAATGTTGTTTCAGTTTTACTTAGATTGCTCGAAGTGGATGTTTCTTTGTTTTTCTCCATATTCTTCTTGTGTTGAGATTGAGTTTGAACCATAAAATAGAGATCAATTTTTAGGAATGTAAGAGATGAACCTCTAACCCCTTAGATTGGTCTAAACCTTAGGTTCGAAGAAGAAAAGAACTAGGATAATTCAAGGATAAAGGTGATGATGAGGATGAGATAAACGAAAGATGGGTGATATAGATGATGAAACTCTTGAGGAAATTTGAGGGAGATGCCAAACTTTAGGACTTGATTTGATTTGATTTTGATTGAGGATAGTTTGACTAAGTCTATTAAGTCAAACAAAAGTGATAATGCACTTGTAAACTCTAGGAAGTTGTGTTATCTAGAGTAAACTCTTACACAACATGATAGTTTGACTAAGTGTGTTAAGTCAAAAAAGGTGATTATGGATTGGATAATTTAACTAAGTGTGTTAAGTCAAAAAAAGTGATAATGAACTTGTAAGCCCTAGGAAGTTGTGTTATCCTAGAGTATACTCATACACAAGAAGATATTTTGACTAAGTTTGTTAAGTCAAACAAAGTGGTTTTGATTTTTCCTAGAATTTTAGCATAAATGATGTTTTCAAAGTTTCCAAGAGTTGTTGGTGAGGTGATTTTTTTGACTGATTTTGATGGTTGAGAGGTGGATGAGAGTGATTGATTTTGATCCTAGACTTGACCTAGATAACACTTCTTCTTACAAGACCTTAGTTTTGAAGAACATGCTTGATACTTCCTATGTGGGAAAAGAAAACCTTTGAAAGAGATCGGGATTTTGTTGATAATAAAACTCATAAAAGTTAGGGTTGTTTCTTGAAGCTTACTTGTAGAAGTTGTAAACCAATCTTTCTCTAACTTCAAGAAGTCTTTCAAGACGCTCCTCACGAGCTTTTGGACTAAGAATTTTGAACTTGGGTTTTTGGATTTTGATTTTGCAGGAAATCATTTGACAGAACACATGTGTGGGGTTCAATTGTTCTTTACTTTGCTTAATGAGTTCTTTTTACCACAAATGATTCTTTGATTAAATTTTCAAATTCAATGTCTATTTCTTAATTCCTTCTCATTCCACAAGGTCCATTATGTGAAAATCAAGGCTTCAAGAGCATAGTTCCCTAAGTTGACTTTATTGAAAACAAATTATGATTAAACCCAAGTACTTAGAAACCTCTAAGGATAGAATCCCTAGGGCAAGCAAGAGCACTTAGATTTGTCAAAGGATATTTGTTTCCTCCAAAGGGTTTGAAATTTTGAATTTCTTTGTGAATGTTTGTTTTTCAATGTTTTAGATCCAAGAAAAGTGTTTTGATTCCAATGACATGCACAACCCTAGGCTGAAAAGACAATATTTGTTGGGTTCTCACTTGGGTAAATCCAGCTACACATATTCAGTGAGGATGATTAGATGCTTGACCACACTGGCTCTCCTCCATGACACACACTTCTTGGGTCAGGCAAGCATCAGTACCCATGAATCTCCCATGGCATACTTTTCATCTCTACAACAAAATTGCATGTATACGTGGGGTGGCTTCAAAGGACATGACCTTTTGCACCAACAAATAGATAGGATTTTGGCCTTTGCTAAACAAGGGGTTTTAATTTAGACTTTCCATTCATGGAGATTGAATCATGTGGTGAGAGACCATTTCTACCCCTCTCGTCGAGACCAACCACGTAATACTGGCATTTGTTCCAATACCCACTTTTATATCCCGACTGGAAATACACTTGGCTTTAGTGTGGTACTGGTTGCATCGTTCCCTTGGGTGAGTATTTTTCCCACAAGGTAGGCCCTCTAAGATAAAAAAAAGAGAGCAAACATATTTGTAGTTCGATAAACCTTTGTTTAGAAACAAAGGGAGAACACATGCAATAGGTTTACTCACACTTGCAAGATGTTTTGTTCAATTTTAAGTACCCAAATTGAAATCTGGAGGTAATTACTTTACCCAACTTAAGATCACCAAAAGGCCTTTTGATTCTCAAGATCATCATGAGGCGTGAGAGAAGTGCATACGTCATTTTGATGGTATTAGTTTGAGTAAGCAATTACAAAAAAAAGAAACACTTGTTCATTTTAAGTCCACAAAGCAATGATTTTGATTCGTTTTAAAGCACCAAAACGAGATGTGAAAGTTGCCTTGTTTAATTGTTAGCCCCAAACGAAATCTTGTGAGTTTCTAAGTTGAATTTTAATCAAGTTGAAGAGATCAAATCAATGGTTAATTTTAAACCCAAAATTTGAAGTGAGTTGGTTCAAAACAAAAAATGAAAGTAGGAATTGGAGCCTTCAAGTTATCACAATAAGTATTAAAAAATGCTTTTTCAAATCTTCATTTCGGTGTTCAAAGATTAATATTCTTCAATTTTACTCTACTTTATTTTGTTCAAACTTCGATGCTTCACTCCAATGCCAACCTATAAACATCACAAAGTAAAATCTTAGAGATAATATTTATGATAATATTTAGCATAATGAATACAAAGTGAATGCATTCAATGACAACTTTTAATGCAAGAGTTCCTCTTCCTTGAAAATTTCTAAAAAAGCCTAAATCATGCATTGATAACCTCCTAAATGCACAATAAAGCTTTATTGATGATCCCCTATAATCCCAACACAGGAAAATATATATTTCAAAAAAAATACAAGTTCTTTGGACACTAATCACTATACTCTGCAAGCATCTTCATTTGCCATTATTTGATTTGACTAAATAATAGATGATTAAAAAAGTCACTTTCTTCACCACTTATGATTAAATCTCATAAAACATAGTCATCATTTTTTTTTCAGTAATACGATTAGACTCCAAATCAATTAGTAATACCTTCTCAAATAGATTATTACTAAAACCTTGAACAAAAAGACCTTGATTTTCTAAATAAAGGGCAGAGCTTAAAACGGAACCAAACGATCACATATCTTGTTCAAGCTTAAAGCCATCATTTTCAAAACAGCAAAGTGTAAATGATGAGTCAAATAAGTATTCATAAATACATTAATGACTATTCAAACTATAATTATTGACTATTGACTAGGAGGTATAGTAGGTATGTCAACTTGATTTTTTTTAATGCCTCTAACTCCAGACCTGTGACCCATGTATATTCAAATGCCTCTACAAAATCCACATTTAATGAAACCTAACACCAATAAAAAACAAAACCAAAAAAACAGATGATAATCTACGCTACCACAAAAAGAAACCAATTGATGTCGTCAAATTCATTTTTATTCCCCGTCAACAAGAACGGACAATAGATCATATTTAAATGAATGAAACTATCTCAGCACAAAGAAAAAATGAGGTGACTGCTGGCATGTGATGCGAGAAGTTTGTTTGAATCAACAACAAAATTTATGATGCGCATTTATCCATGAATTTATTTGCACAACAACCAACAAAATTAGAGATAGCGAATATTCATTTATTATGATCATAAAACTCGATTTGGAATATCAGCATGGGGGCTAGCACCATAGCCTTTTAGGTGGATTGCTTTAAATTATCTTTGATTACATTTGACTACCTTGTCACAATATTTGATTACATCTAAACCAAAAAAAAAACAAACATTAGTAACTGAACATTGAAATTTTGCAGCCTATAGAAATAGAGAATGTGCCTGAAACTTGAAGTCTATGTCACCAAAATCAAAGACTTTGCATTTTATCTGCATAATAAAGAAATATGATGATTTAGAATTTATTGGTGTAGCAGATGAAGTTTTACTGCCATAGCCTTCTTTAATTGATTTCTTTACTGACGTAGTTGTTTTGATCTGGCTAATATAGTTATTGACACCCCCCCTTTTTTTTCTTACACAAGATAAAATAAATAAAAATAAGAATGATCTTCAATCAACGTCTAGATCTATAATAGAAAATCCCTAGCACCATACTTATTACATATAAGGATGGTGTGACATATTTTTCAACTCTCACCAAATCCTTCAAAGATACGCTACTGAATTTGTCAATTGCAGCAAAGTGGTGCAAAGAAGAAACAAGCAAGCACAAAAGATTCTCAACAACATACAGGGATTGATAAAAGATTGCCAAAACCAGTTTTTATGTAAAACATAGGTGCTTTATATCTCTATCAATTTTGTTAGAAGCATTAGCATGCAAAATAAATTTGACTTCTAATCAATATTATCATTCATCGCCAACTTTTGATCTTTGATCTCGTATAAAAATGACTGAAAGAATTCCAAGGTCACGCTTCAAATCGGTCAAAGCTTTTTCACACTCTGAGATGAAGATAGACACTTGCAATGGGCACGATGTTGTTGATCCATACTAATATTGTTGTTCTGCCTCAAGGGAAACCCTACCTTCCATGTCCACCATTGTTTCTAAAAAGTTTTCTTTCTATATGTTTTTTTGCTTTTCTAAATTTAGAGACGAAACAAGAAAATAGATTTTGGTTCTCAATTTGTAGGAGACTTTCCTGATAAAACAAGACTTTCACAATTATTCAGTTGAAGGAAAAATGGGTGGCGGAAATGGAAAGAAGACCAAGATGGCACACAAGAAAAAATATTGGGAAAAATAAAGATCCCAAAGGGATTCAGCTTGAGACAAACAAGAAGACAATGGCTATTCAGTGCAAGGGTTACATACATACATTCATTTGTACAACATCATAAGTGAATCATAGGGAGCATGCTGAAACAAGGAATCCCAAGTCTGATGTTTATCAACGTTTCCCTCATCTGAAGAAGTAACACTTCTTTATTTAGTAGTGTGAGGATTCCTTTAACACTCTAAATTAGTATTGAAGACTATCACTATCTTCTTAGAAATCATGACAGTTAGATCCATCCGAAGAATAAGGAAAGATAATAAAAGGAATACTAACAAAAAATGTAGGGACATATCAATGCTCGAATAGATCCAAATGGAACTTTGAATTTAAAAGAGTGGAACACTAAAAAATAGATATGAGCATGATATTTACAAAGAAACATAACCTAAAAAGGTCAGAGACGTTCATGTGGTTATGTTTGAATACAATTATTCATTACCTATCATAGGTTACACCCTCTTAATGCCAGTATAAAATATATGCATAGAAACTAGCCAACATATATCAGAAGAATATCAGTAAAATTCTTTCAGCAATAGAAATCTTATTAGAATTTTCCATTTACCTTTATTAACTTCTCAAAATCCCAACCTGACAACTAAAAGACAATTCAGAAAATTTCAAATCTATTGAAAGGAATATACATGTGATAGTGTATACAAATGAGAAGTAACAAATAATGGGAAAGGTTGAAAACTAAATCATGACAAAAAAGAGGCCCAAAATGCACAAGAGACAAGGTCTACAATAAAATCCTGTTAGAAAACCTTTTTCAATGATATGTGTTATTGATAGGGAGATTGGATGAATCACTCACTGATTCATGCTCTAAGTCTTTCTTGGAAGACCTCTAGGGTGTCTTTCTCCACCACTTGCAACCTATAGGATCTCTTCCTTCTTAGGATCCCCTAGTTCTCCTTTCCAACCCAACTATCAACAAAGTTCCTTCTCCCAACTCAAAACTTGGTGCAATCTTGTAGCACTAGCCATTAGCCCTTAAACTACTAAAGGCTACTAACTTCCAATTTCTTGAAATGGTTTTACAGAGGTGTGGAGGTGCTTCCAAAAGCTTCAATCCATCCTACTAGGGGCATTAGGGATCCACCTAGCTCCATCTGCAAGTCGCTTTCACCAAACTCCTTCATTAGGCCTAGAAGGCTACTAGCCCTATTAGGTCTCCTTCTCCGAGAAATCAGGGATTTTCCCAAAGTCCCTCCAAAGAAAACCCCAATATTTTCTTGGGATTCCTAGTTCATATGCCCACCCCCAAAGGATTTTTGGGGTCTTGGGCCACAACTGGCCGTACAATGCCCTAACTAAAAATGAGCCAAAATTAAGGCTCTTTAGGCCTTTCCTGGCTCCTCTGCAACTTGCTAAGTTCTCCCCTCACAAATGGATTGGTAGAGTCTCTTCCTCTTTACCATATCTTGGTAAGACTCATATATTCTTTCTCCAAAATGAAATTTGTCTCTAAGTTAACACCTCTGCAAATTAAGTGCTCTGCACTATGGTCTTTCCTAGCTGGGCTCTTCTCTGGCTCGCCTAGGACAAGTCTCCAACAAAATCTCCTATGTTTTAAAAGGCCCCAACTCCCACTATATGTACACCCATGGAGTCTAGTCACTAATCCCAAAGGGCCGTACAATTTGTATGGTGGGAAAATGAACTAACACTCTATTCTTTACAAACTATCTGGTTCAGACCAGCAATAGTGTAGAACACAAAATATTTACAAGAAGTGCTTAAAGCTAAACAAACAAACTATCTAATGTGACACAAAATTCAAAGAACAACTACCCTACATCATGCACAAGTTACAGTGCCAAAACTAATCAATTAAAGTATCACTGCAATACAAAAACCAAGAAATTTCACACACAATCACATATGCTTTTCTTCAATTCAAAAACTTAAACTGTATAATAGACATCCAACCTTGCTCCAATGGTGAGGCATCCCATAAATAGGGTCACAAAATAGTTAGTTTCTCCCTTGGGCTCTTCTTGGTCATTTCAGCGCCAACTGGCAATGTTGTTGCAAAGTTGCAAAATGCCAGTTTTGCAACTATTGGCTAATGACCAAAACATGTTTCTAACCCAAGTTTGACCCAAATGACATCATGATGACATCATCATCCAACTGGTGCCAATTAGAAGGCTTTACAACTTCTTATCCCTATTTTCATTTTGCAAAAGTCCTAAGCCTCTTTTGATCTACAACTCTATTGCACCTACTCTGTGGTCAACATGACCTTCATCTAATCACAACAAAAATGCCACTAGTTTTCCTAGACAACCTATGGGTGCTCCAACACCATTCTCCCCCCTTTGCAAAAACACAAAGGAATGTGGGGAGATATCAGAGACAGATCAATGCCATACTTCTTGAAATGAGCTTCTTCCACCCATGTAGCCTCAGACTCTGGTTTGTCTTTCCACTGTATGAGGTGTTCCATGTACACCTTGTGTCGAGTAGACTTCTTCACTGATGATATGTAGGAGATAATGTCTCCACTTTCTAAGAGACTACAATAGAGCATATAGCTCTAAGTCATAAGTAGAGTACTTCTTTTTAGCCTCATTGAGCTTTTCACTAAAGAAAGCTATAGGCCTGCCTTCTTGGCTTAGTACTCCTCCTACTGCAATTCCACTGGCATCACATTCCACTGTGAATAGCTTATCAAAGCTAGGTAACAAAAGGATGGGTTGAGTTGCCACTTCTTGCTTCAACTTCTCAAAACCCTTCTCTGCTTCAAGAGTCCATTTAAATTTAGTCTTTAGACCACCCTTGATAGTATCAAGCATTGGTGCACAAATGCCACTGAAGTTTCTTATAAACTTTATGTAAAACTGAGCTAACCCATGAAAACTCCTTACCTCTGTCTCGGTGGTTGGTGTAGGCCAATTTAGAATAGCTTCCACATTGCTTGGGTCCATATTCAATGACCCTTGGGATACTACAAATCCCAAATACACAAGCTCTTGCTTGAAGAACTCACACTTTTCTAGATTGATGGATAACCTCTCCTCCTGCAACCTTTTAAGTACCATCTCCACATGCTTCAAATTTTCCTCTGATGTCTTACTAAAGATGAGTATATCATCTAGATACACTACCACAAATATTCCTGTGAAATCCTTAAGCACTTCATTCATGAGCCTCATGAATGTTCTAGGGGCATTTGAGAGGACAAATGGCATAAATCTCCACTCTTACAAACCATCAGTTGTCTTAAAAGCTATCTTCCATTCATCCCCATCTTTGATTCTAATCTGGTGGTAAACACTTTTGAGGTCCAACTTAGTGAATTAATTTGCCCCTCTAAGAAAGTCCATCAAATCCTCTATCCTAGGAATAGGAAATCTATATCTGATTGTAATCCTATTGATAGCCCTAGAGTCAGTGCAAAGTCTCCACTTACCACCTTTCTTGGTTTCTAAGACCACTGGTATTGCACGTGGACTGATTCTCTTCTTGATTAGTCATTGGTCTAATAACTCTTGCACTTGCCTAGCCACTTCTAGGTTATGATCTAGTGTGAGTTTATAGGCTGCTTTGTTCGGCAATGAAGCCCCTCGTATGAAATCAATCTAATGACTGATAGCTCTCTTTGGAGGTAATGTTACTGGTGTCCCATCACTGACTATGTCATTGAACTTCTCAAGTAACTTCTGGACTTCTTCTAGTATAGGTGTCTGTATAGTCTTTTCTTCTTCCTTGGGTTGCACCATAATAGCATATCCTTCACCTCCTTGTTGAAGAGTGTTGATAAACTCCTTGCCACTGCTTAACAAGACACTAGGGGTCTTTGACTATACTTCTTCTTCATCCAATAGCGACTGTATCTTAAATTTGTTACCATCCTTCTTGAATGAGATGGTGTTCTCCTTTCCATCATAGATGGCTCCTCTGTCATATTGTCATGGCCTTCCCAATAGAAGATGGAATGCGTCCATAGGCAACACATCACAAACCAATTTGTCTTTGTATCCTCCAATGGAGAATTCCACTGATGTCTGCTCATTCACAAGGACACTCTGCCCTTTACTCAGCCATGTCACCTTGTAAGGATTAGTATGGGGTATCTTCTCCAATTTTAGCTTCTTTACTGCTTCCTCTGAGATGATTTTATCAATGCACCCTATATCCACTATAACTTTTCACACCTTCCCAAGTATTTTGCATCTCACTCTGAATAAGGCTCTCCTTTGCTTTGGCTCCTCCCTGACTGGTTGCTTGATTAGAACCCTTCTAAACATCAAGTTCTCCCCCATTTCTGACTCAGTATGGCTAACCTCTGGTGATTTGACACTCATAGTGTCTTCTTGAGCATATTCTTTTCTCTTTTCTGTGTTAGAAGAAGATGCTTTCTCCAAGCACCTATAAGTAGGATGTCCCACTTGGCCACAGTTATAACATTTCATGCTAGCAAAGTAAGAGTTACTTCTGCCCACACCTCTTCCTCTGTTAGAACCTCCTTGAGATCCTCTACCTCTTCCATAACCTCCTCTAGAAGTTGTTTCACTTCCATGCTCTATGAGTTTAGACTCTCCTTGACTTATTTTTTCAGTCCCTCTACCTTGGTATCCACCTCTATGTCCTCTTTGATCTCTACCTCTTCCTCTGCTCCTAGAAGTTTGATCTTGTTTCCTTTTACTTTTCTCTTTAATCTTTATAGCCAATTGATAATATTGGTGCATTGTTTTGGGACTTAGAAGAGTCATCTCCTTTTGTATGTTCCACTTCAAACCATTATGGTATCTAGCCACCTTAAGGCTTTCATCCTCAGATACATTAGACCTCATGCAAAGTTTTTGAAACTCCTTTGTATAGGAATTTACATCTTGGTCTCTTTGTCTCAAGCTCTGTCTTTTCTTATGCAATCAAATTTCACAGTCATCTAGCATGTATGCCTCTCTCACTTTGACAACCATTCCCTTCCAAGTGGAAATAGGTTTCTTGCCTTCCTTTTCTCTCTCTATCTGGATGAACTTCCACCATGTCAAAGCAAAACCTCTCAATCTTGATTTTTCCACTTTTACCTTTTGTGCTTCAGTGACTCCATCACACTCAAAATGGTTTTCCATTCCCTCTATCCAGTCCATGACTAGATCTGCTTCCAATTTTCACTAAACAGTGGTATGCCTTCAAGTGCTTTTCCACTCATAGCCTTCAGTGCCTTCAAGAAAGGCTCTTCTTGCAAAACAGGGTCAAGTTCAGGGGTCTTGTCTTCCTCTGCAACCTCTTCACCCTTGGGTACTCTTCCTTCCAATTTATCACTGACCTCATCAATCTTGGTCTATGCGTTACTCATTGCCTGCTCAAGTTGGGCTATTCTTTCCCTTAATAGCCTATTTTCTTCCTCTCGGTCATCGACCTTCTTGGCCAATTCTATATTCATCCCCATGATTGTAGAACCACTAAACTCAATCTCTAACATCCAATAATCAATCCCAAATCTTTTTGGGGCTCTGATACCAATCTAATAGGGAGATTGGATGAATCACTCACTGATTCATTCTCTAAGTCTTTCTTGGAAGACATCTAGGGTGTCTTTCTCCACCACTTGCAACCTATAGGATCTCTTCCTTCTTAGGATCCCCTAGTTCTCCTTGCCAACCCAACTATCAAAAAATTTCCTTCTCCCAAGTCAAAACTTGGTGCAATCTTGTAGCACTAGCCATTAGCCCTTAAACTACCTTAAAGGCTACTAACCTCCAATTTCTTGAAATGGTTTTATAGAGGTGTGGAGGTGCTTCCAAAAGCTTCAATCCATCTTACTAGGGGCATTAGGGATCCACCTAGCTCCATCTGCAAGTTGCATTCACCAAACTCCTTCATTAGGCCTAGAAGGCTACTAGCCCTATTAGGCCTCCTTCTCCGAGAAATCAGGGATTTTCCCAAAGTCCCTCCAAAGAAAACCCCAATCTTTTCTTGGGATTCCTAGTTCATATGCCCACCCCTCAAGGATTTTTGGGGTCTTGGGCCACAACTGGCCGTACAATGCCCTAACTAAAAATGAGCCAAAATTAAGGCTCTTTAGGCCTTTCTTGGCTCCTCTACAACTTGCTAAGTTCTCCCCTCACAAATGGATTGGTAGAGTCTCTTCCTCTTTACCATATCTTGGTAAGACTCATATCTTCCTTCTCCGAAAGGAAATTTGTCTCTAAGTTAACACCTCTGCAAATTAAGTGCTCTGCACTATGGTCTTTCCTAGTCGGGCTCTTCTTTGGCTCGCCTAGGACAAGACTCCAACAAAAGCTATTGTGTTTTCAAAGGCCCCAACTCCCACTATATGTACACCCATGGAGTCTAGTTAGTAATCCCAAAGGTTCGTACAATTTGTACGGTGGGAAAATGAACTAACACTCCATTCATTACAAACTATCTGGTTTAGACCAGCAATAGTGAAGAACACAAAATATTTAAAAGAAGTGCTTAAAGATAAACAAACAAACTATCTAATGCCAAATAGAATTCAAAGAACAACTACCCTACATCATGCACAAGTTACAGTGCCAAAACTAATCCATTAAAGTATCACTGCAATACAAAAACCAAGAAATTTCACACACAGTCACATATGCTTTTCTTCAATTCAAAAAGTTAAACCGTATAATTGACATCCAACCTTGATCCAATGGCGAGGCATCCCATAAATAAGGTCACAAAACAATTAGTTTCTCCCTTGGGCTCTTCTTGGTCATTTCAGCTCCAACTGGCAATGTTGTTGCAAAGTTGCAAAATGCCACTTTTGCAACTATTGGCTAATGACCAAAATATGTTTCTAACCCAAGTTTGACCCAAATGACATCATGATGACTTCATCATCCAATTTGTGCCAATTAGAAGGCTTTATAACTTCTTATCCCTATTTGTATCTTGCAAAAGTCCTAAGCCTCTTTTGATCTACAACTCTATTGCACCTACTCTATGGTCAACCTGACCTTCATCTAATCACAACAAAAATGCCACTAAGGCTCACTGAACTAAAATAGATTGCTTAGTTTTCCTAGACAACCTATGGGTGCTCCTGCAGTAGTTATTCTTTACTTCAATAAATTTAAAAGAGACTCATTTCTATATTAGCCAATCTTAGTGTGAAATAAAAGCCGTTTCAACTAAGATACAAAAATTTGAAAACACAAGCAGCATGTTAGATCCCTCCTTCTAGCGCCACATGTAACACCACAAATTTGCACACTTAAACTATTATCACACATTAGCATGATTTAAGTTTGAAATGAGCAAACAAAGTAGTATTCTTATGAAATAATCCAACATGTTTCACATTGCAAAAAAAATAAGAAGATAAACTAATTGAGAGCATGAAAAACATGGTGCATACCTATTCCATATTGGATTGGTGCACCCTTGGTATCTAAAGGAGGCCTTTCCCAATCCTAGATAAGCCCAAATGATGATAGACGAAGATATTAACTCAAGTTTCTTATAGTAAGAATGCTCAAAATGTAGATGAAAATGATGAAGGAAGGCCTTGGATTTATAGGTGAGATTGAGGAGAGAAGAGGCAAAGTGGAAGAATGTGGGACTAATCCTCAACCAATAGGAAGAAGCCACTTTTCATCATGTGAATGGGCCAAGGATGTGCAAGTTTTGATGAATGTGCCCATAAATGCATAAATTTGAAATTTAAAAATGTTGAAATGAAAAGGTGGAGGGAGAGTCAAATGGAGTAATGGCCACTTGGCTCAATGAAAAAGGACTTGTAAGGTGAAATAAATGCCTTGTTGGAAGGACTAATTCCACTTGGATTTGAATTCAAATTTGAGAGAATATTCTTTATTATGCCATGTTGAGAGAAAGTAGAGATTTAATAAATGAATTAAATCTATTTTCATGTGCAAGTGGCAAAAGCTAGAGGATGGGACTTGCATTAAGATTAACATTAATCATGATTTAGTTAACTTAAGAGAGGATTAGGTGATTTGACCTATTTGATTTAGATTTATGGATTAAAATAAATCAAAAGGAGATGGAAAATTATTTAGACATAGTTAAATAAATATTTTGATTTATTTAGCTTGAGGGGATGATGTTAGTATGAATTTATTTAATTTAAATGGAGGACTTTAGTGATTAATTAAATAATTGATTTATTTGATGAATGGATGAATATGACCTAATTAAATGCATGATGCCAATTTTGCATGTCTACAAACATATATCTTATGTCTATTTGCTTTCTATTTTATGCTCCTCCTTTAAATCCATCATAATGTTGGATGACCTAGCTAGAATCTCTTATAGTTCTAGACCTCCTCTGAGACAAATAGCCATAGAACTAAAAAGTGTGCAGAGAGTCATAGGAAGGTTAAACCAATTAATTGGGTCTAATGTTCGTTACAACTTTTCCACCTATCCTCCTCTCCATTCTGACTCCCCTTCTTTGGCCCCTTACTCTACTACTACTACTCATTTCTTGCCCACATTAATCTCTGAAGAAGAAGAAGAAGAGCCAAAACAAGGAGAAGTTGGTAAGAAGAAAAAGAAATGACTATTACGAAAGGAGTTATGAAGTGATGTCCTATTACACCATATTTTATTGGAGAGAATATTTCATGCAAGAAGAACACCAAACAATATATTGATAAGACAATTGTTCCATTATAAATCCACAAATATTTTAGTAATTGAATTAAAAAAATTGGTTGGTGGGAAAGCCAATCTATCTTTTAATTATCTTATTTTTTTCATATGCATTTGGGCAAATTTTATCTTTCAATTGCTATCTATTTTCTATATTAATTAATATTTTACAAGGATGTAGTTATACATGTTGTTTTCCTATCATGTGAAACACTATACAAATAGTCTCTTTGATCAAGTGTAGAATTTTTATCTTTTTTAAATTTAACTAAATATTCTTTTTAATAAATTCAAGTCTATCCAATATTAATTTGGAAAGATAATAGTTTAATATATTGTTTATGAATTAATATAATTTTTATATTGTATTATATTAAAAATTTATATAATTTAAGAATAATTAATTTTTTAAATTATTATTAGGTTGTAATTTAATTTAATATAATATAAATTAATTTAAAAAATATTGTTAATTGTCTTTTATTTTTATATTATTTTTTATAAAATGTATATATATTCAATGTCTTAATTTAAATATATTTCATTTTGATAAAATTAGTTTCTATAGATATCTTAAATGTTGGACTAACCATGAGCATCTCCCTTCGGATTCGTGACATGGTTTAACCACGTCCTGTGGATCTTAACTGACACTTGTATCGAGCATTGACAGGTTGATCTTTTGGTGCAACGACCTGGCCAACAATTGGTATTAGAGCCGGTCATGGGTTTGAACCCCTCAGGTGACACTGAGGGGGGGATTATTGGACTAACCGCTAGCATCTCTGTTTGGGTTCACGACATGGTTTAACCGCCTCCCATGGATCTTAACTGATGCTTGTATCGAGCATTGGGAGGTCGATCTTTTGGTGCAACAGAAAGGACAACATTAAATACATTTATCATAAAAATTGTTTCCAGATATAAATTTGGAGCTAATCAATTCACTTAAAAGTTATTTTATTTTACTTAGTAACTACTTTATTTACTCCATACATTGACACATAAATTTTATTATATATTTATTGCTTACTTTTACCTTTTTTTATACAATTGTTATAAATCTATATGAAGTTTTAATTTTAATTTTGAAAGATACAACCTTCATTATTTTGATAATTCTATTTGTAAAAACATATTTATTTACATCTAATTTTTATATTTATTTTTTTAATTATTTTTAAAAAAAAAATAATAAAAAATAGAAGGATTTATTTTTCTCAACCCCTATGTCTATCAATATTTTTTAACTATAATTAACACATAATTTTTTAATCTAAAATTAAGTAATCAAAATATTTTCTTAAGACTTCTTTTTATCAATGATTACATTATTGAACTTGAAATTTAATATTATTGTTGGCTACTTTAATCAAGTACAAAATAATTATTAAACATAAATTATTTTTAACATTAACCAAATAAATTATGCACCTTACGTTTCATTTTTTATATATATCTAGAATAATGTTCACTTTTCAATCATTTCTCTCTAGTTTTATTTTCATACTTTCTTGCTACTCTTATTGTGTAATCTATATAGAAAACAATGAGATATATCAATTTGTAGGAATCCATTTGTTAAAATATATTTATTGAATTACAAACAATCATGTCTCATTCAAGAGACGCACTTTTCCATAGATGTACATAACATATTATATAATAACAATTTATGCTCTCGAATTTTTCAATATGATATCAGAGAAATTCAAAAACATGTTCATATGTAAATAATTTAAACATATGATTGTTGTGTATACTCATGGTCTCTTTTGATTTTAGCTTACCGAATATTTAAATTATGGCTATTATAAGTAGGCATTGACATTGTTTAGCAAATGAAAATATCTTTTATCAATCTGGATGATTCGTATTTTTTGGGGTTCATCAATAGTTGCACATTTATAAGCTCTTGTAGGTTTAGGTGTAGTGAGATATAATTAAAAGTGGTTTCAATTGGAAGCATAGAGAATGCACCATATGTGTTTGACAAAATACCTCGCAGACACATGTGGTCACGTAGGCTATAAAAATTAGAGGATATGCTTAATATGATAGATTTATTGAAACAACTTTAGAAAATTTTAAACAGATGTAGTGGTAGGTGTTAACCCAAATCCAATGACCTTTTCTAGTATCTTTTCAGCCTACGCAAAATTGGAAGCTTTGGAGTAGGGCCATCCATCAATGCATAACAAAATGGAAAATGTTGATATGTAAGAGAGGATCCCAAGGAAAAGATCAAAATAAATTGTAAGGAGAAGCTGTCAAATATAGAAAGAAAGGTAGATACATCAAAAATAGATCATCATCGCCAAAAAAGAAGACTTTTTAACAGCATCGCCAAAAGACAAAAGAGTGTGAGTAGATCATCAGGAGGTCAAAGATCCCAAGATTGTTTGAAGAATTATGACAAATAAATCTTAGTTTATTTCTTTGTTGAAAAGATCAAGGATTTTGTAGCTATCAAATGCCAAGAGGATTTACATTGTTGAATATTTGAAGATGCAAAAATATTATTGAAAGAGATCAATGAAAGTGTTGTTAAAAGGAGTTGAGATCAAACAAGGTGTAGAATTATGATGGATATCATTGTTATAATTGCTATCCAAGAAGCCACTAAGAAGGAACAAGTGAAGGAAGTGTTGGAAAAACAAGGATAGACAACTGAGAGGGGGGTGTGAATCAGTTGTTACCAAAATCAAACTTATTCAACATTAATCAACCTTAAATCTCAGATCTGATAATTGAACAGTGTAAGAATAAATCAATAACACATCAGAGACACAGGACCACCAATATTTTATACGTGGAAACATTGTTAGGGGAAAAACCATAGTGGATGTTAGTCCACAACATTATACCCTATTAGAAGTATAATGAAGAATGAAAAAGGAATGCACTTGCATTCAGGAACACTGCCTAGAGCTCACTTCTCATAGGAAGGCTCACTACCTTACATACAATAATCAAATTAAATCCATTTGATGAGTTTGAATAGAGAATTTAGATTCTACAAAAGCCTAATGATAGTTCCAGTTAGGCACATAAAAACTTTTGCACACTCTTCCACACTCTGCTCAATCCTTGTCACACTATGCTCTACTCTTGAATGATTTTATCTTTATTCACACATGTACATCACATACACACACTGAGAATACCACAAAATGAGGAAAACAATCACTCTTATATATCCGTTACACAGATTTACATCAACTATTCTATCAGCCACAAATAAAGAATAAATTACAACTGTCGGCCTCAATACATAAATAAATCTTAATGCACACCAACACAAGTTGGTCACAACATAGTGAGGATCCAAAAAAACACCTTTGAACATGAAAAACAAAAACAGATTAATCCTCATGTATCTGCAACATGCTAACACCATCATGTCGGCCAAGAACATGAAAACTTGAGCGCACATCAAAAAAATCTCCAATCACAAACACTCTAATCAATGTAAATGTACAACAAGGATAGAAAATGATCTAGACTTATCCATGAATGTCACAGGAACATGTGCAACAATTGAAATTTCCTAAGTTTCATCTTCTTCTTCCAAGAACACCTTCTACAATAACAAGGTGACTGTAGGAACACAGATCTTCATAACTTTTACAAATCTTGATGCATACCACTGAAACTTTTGAAAAAAATACTAGATATACTTAACAAAAATCCCTTTAAAGTGCACCACCTTATCATCAACTTAAAACACTTTCCACCACTCTGACCTTCTTAGCTTCACTGCTACCTGCAATATATTTTTTACAATTTTCTCAATATCTTCAACATATACAGCCTTCAGAATCACCAATTCTAATAGTGTTGACATCAATGAAAACCATATATCAGCAACATAACCACAACATCCAACAATCTCCTCCTTTGGCATTGATGGAAACACATGATATGAAAAATAATGCCATCAACCCAACTAGCTCTTCTCCAATAATATCCCCCTTAGATTGTGCACTCTTTTCATGTTTCCTTCTTCCACTTTATTCTTCTCCCATATTTTTCACATTGTTCTTCTCCCCCTTTGACATCAATGGAAAAGGTACACATGCTCTGATCACATATTTGAATCATCTAACTACTCCCCCTGAGTAGCAACCACCACAACATCAATCTGGAATAAGATATGGCTATGAGTTCACAGACTGATGCAAAAACCTTCATCTTAGTTTACATTAGGAGGAGAAATCACCCCTAAGTTGCCTCTAAGGTACTCAAAAGTATCCTTATTCAATGGATTAGTAAAGATTTCTACAATTTTTTCCTTGGTAGGTATATACTCCTGTCTAACTTCTTTGTCACTTACTTTATCTCTCAAGAAGTGATATTTGATGGATATATACTTTGTCTTTGAATGCAGCACTGGATTCTTAGAAATTTTTATGGCACTTGAATTTTCACAGAATATGGAAATGGGTTCTTCATACTCAATTCTGACATCTCTCAACATTTTCTTCATCCATAATACTTGAGTAAAATTGCTTGCAGCAGCAATATATTCTACCTCAGCAGTAGATAATGAAATGGAATTCTGCTTTTTGCTTAGCCAAGATACCAACTTTTTCCCTAAGAAGAATGCACTGCCACTGGTACTCTTCCTGTCATCCACACCTCATGCCCAATAAGCATCAGTGAAAGCACTCAGGATAAGATCATCATCCCTAGGATACCAAAGACCAATATTAACTACCCCTTTCAGGTATCTAAAAAATCTTCACTGTAGTCACATGAGACTCTTTAGTATCAACTTGATATCTAGCAACCATGCATACAACATTCATTATATCTGGCATGTTCTAAGTCAAATAGAGTAATCCACCAATCATTTATTTATATCTTGTTTGATTTTCTTTAGGAGAATCATAATTTTGTGTAAGTTTTCATCTGGTTACCATAGCAGTACCAACTGGCTTTGAGTCTTCCATGCCAAACTTTTTTAGTAACTCTTTTACATATTTAGAATGAGATACAAAAATTCCATCATCTAACTAAGTGATTTGTAGTCCTACAAATAATTTCAGCTCTCCTAGCATTGACATTTCAAACTCACTTTTCATTTCATCAGCAAACTTCATACACAAATCATCGTCACCTTCAAAAATAATGTCATCAACAAAGAATTCAATGATCAATTCTTTATTCTAATCCAACTTAAAATACAGATTGTTATCTGCAGTACCATTACTGAATCCATGTTTCAACAAGTATTTGTCCAATATAGCATACCAAGCTCTAGGAGCTTGCTTGAGTTCATATAGAGATTTCCTCAATTGGAATACCATATTTTATTTGTTAGTCAGTTGAAATCCATCTAGTTGTTCAACATAGACTTCTTCTTCTAGCTCTCCATTTAGAAATGTTGACTTTACATCCATCTAATAGACTTTGTAATTCTTGAAAGTAGCATAAGCAAGAAATAATCTTGCAGCTTCAATTCTAGCAATAGGGGCAAAAGTTTCTTCAAAATCAATACCTTCCATCTATGAGTACCCTTTGCAAACCAGTCTTGCTTTGTTTCCGACCACTTCACCTTGCTCATTTAGCTTATTCTGAAACACTCATTTGGTTCCAATCACATTTTTGTTCTGAGGTAAGGAATAAGATCCCATGTATCATTTTTTTCTATCTGCATTAGTTCTTCTTTCATGGCTTTCATCCAATATTTATCTTTGCATGCTTCATTGATATTGCTAGGCTCAGTTTTGGAAATTAGATAGTACTCTTCTAAAAAAATTATTCTAGTTTGCACACCTTTGCTCTTATCTCCTATTATTTCACTATCAGAATGATTTCACCTCACATACTTGGGAGTTTTAGGATTTTCTCTAACTCCTCGTTCTTGTGTTCTTTCTTCTAGACTTCTGCTAGTTTCTACTTCTTCATTCCCTTGGTTCACCAAAATAATTTGAAGTTGATTATGAGTCTGGACATTATTTCCATTGTTAGTACTATCATGTTGATCATCTGAATCATATCCACTACATCTGGCTGGTCTACCAATATCTTCATACAATTGGTTCTCCAACTCATCTCTACAGCTACTATCTCCATTTTGGTCAATGGGTCTCCTTCACATTTTTTAAAGAATTCTAGAGGTTTAAGATAGGGAGACCCCATCTCCCCTATTATGTTTACTATAATGGCAGAATGCCTTGGGAGGAACTTGAATAGATTGGTTGATCAAGGAGCCCTGATGGGTTTACGTTCCTCGTCAAGTAACTTAGTTAGCTCTCATCAACAGTTTGTTGATGATACCATTTTGATGGGGAGATCAATAGTGGCTAAAGCTAGAATTCAGAAAAGTTCTGGATAACTATGAAGGGGGATCTAGTCAAAAGATTAATATTCAAAAAAGTTCCTTATTTTTCTTCAACACTCCAGTTAGAAGGCAAAATAGGATAGAAAATATTTTTGGTTGTAGAGTGGATGCCCTTCCTTCAATATATATTGGTCTTCCCTTGGGTATCAAGCCCTCTGATTCTTTCTGGAATTCCTTAGTGGACAGATTCAATAAAAATTTGGTGGAGTGGAAAGGAGCTCTTCTCAGTCAAGCTAGTAAGATTCAACTCCTCAAGGCCACTCTTCAGAACCTTTTGATCTATGCTCTTAGTCTTTTTAAACTTCCTCTTAAATATGTGGAAGCTATTGAAAAATCCAGAAATGCTTTCTCTGGTCTGGGATTGAAGAAAAGAGGAAAATTTCCCTCATTGAATGGGATTTGGTTTGTAGACCGAAGAAGCTAGGGGGATTGGGTCTCAGAAAAATCATAACAATGAATAATGCTCTCCTTGATAAACAGATATGGAGAATTTTCTCCTCAATTGGAGAATGGAAGAAAATCTTAAAAAGAAAATATCTGGCTAACTGTGGCTCTCTAAATTCTTTGTTGGATTCTCAATGTCTGCCTCGTGGTTTGGCTCTATGGAATGATATCTTAAAAGGGAGTAAAATCCTTCACTTGGGTGTGGGATGGAGTATAAGAAATGGGAATCTTGTGAGGTTCTGGGAGGATACTTGGATCATGAAGGAACCTTTAATTTCCTTTGACAGTTTCAAACAATGGGCGGACATTTGTAAGGCTACTTTTTGAATCTTAGCTAAAGATTATTGGAGGGATGGGAGCTGGGTGAACCTTTTTCAGGTCATTATGGATCTTCCCCCAATCCAATCCTCCCTTATGGCTTTGAGAGCAGATATGAACTATCAGGAGGACATCATGGTTTGGACGGCTAGTTCGTTGGGCAACTACTTTGTTTCTTCAGTTTTCTCTTTGTTGTCTTTATCTCCTAGTCCTCCTCCCTTTTGGGCCAAACCTTGGCTTAGATACTTGACCCCAAAGGTTAATATTTTCTTTTGGATTCTTCTTCATAACAAGGGGCTTACAGTGGATAACCTATGTAAGAGGGGTTTTCAGATCCCCAACCACTGCTACCTTTGTAAGAATGCAGTGGAAATGGCTAACCATTTGTTTATTCATTGTCCTTTTGTGAATTCTATCTGGGAAAGGTTCTACTCTCTTTGGAGTATCTCCTGGGTGTCACCTGGTATAATTAAAGATCAATTTACTTAGTGGGTGGCACCCTCCTTTAATCTGCATATTCACAAGCTATGGTCTTTAACTTTCCCTTATATTGCTTGGGGAGTTTGGAAGGAGAGAAACAATAGATTTTTCAAGGATAAGGAAACTACGGAGAAACTTGTGTTTGAAAAACAATTTAGGCTAAATGGGGAAAACTTCAATATGGCTCCTTATCTTGAGGTGTTGATGGACTCTATGGTTTTTGTAGCTTATGACTTTGAGATGGCCAAAGTTTGAGAGATTAAAGGAGATGTGTCCAAAGCTTCTAAACTAGCTAAAAAGAATCGTGATAGTGTCTTATGGTGTCACCCTCCCAGGGGTTGGATAAAATCCAATTTTGATGGGTCGGCGAAAGGGAATCCAGGAAAGGTAGGGAGTGGGGGTGTGTTAAGTAATGATAAAGGGATGTTTATTGTGGTGGTTGCTGTCTCTTTGGGGAAACAAAAAAATCATCTAGCTGAAGCTATAGGACCCTACCTGGTCATTATTTTGGCTAAAAGTATGAACTTTAAAAATATTTGGATAGAAGCCGACTCAAAAAATATCATTGATTGTCTCCTTGGCACTTCCCCCCCATCATGGACTATTAAGTACTGGATTGATGAAGCTGGGGCCACTTTATCCAATTTTGAGAAAGTTGAAATTTCCCATATCTATAGGGAAGGGAATGGTTTGGCAGACTTCTTTTCCAATGAGGGAATAAGATAGAATAGAAAAGTGACGTGGCAGAATTACAAAGATTTGGATGCTGAAGTCAGAGCTCTAATCAACTATGATTGCGCTCATGGGAGAGAAGCCGCATTTAAAGATGATTAAATACAAAGGTGCCAAGTACTGAGATATCATAAGATTTGACTGCAGAATCATAATGAATATGGTAGATGGGTTGAGCTTGCACGTTTTATGGGTCCTTTGGTTTTGCTACGAACTCATAAGTCTGTATTTTCCTGGTGCGAGCTATCAGAACAAGAAATTGATGACAATGGGAGGAAGCAAGAAAAGAGTTGAGCCAACTGCGTGTACAAAGAATAAAGACAATTCCAACGTCTGGAAGAAAATTGAGAAGGGAGGGCTTCAACCGTTCATTAAAAGACTTCATGGTCCAAACCTCAGGGCTACTGATTATTTCACAAAACACTAGAATAAAGGGGATATTATCCTCTTTGGGAGGAAGGTGTTGGTGGATGAGGTGCTTGTTGGTGAAGTCACTAGTCTCTCGATTGATGGTATGAAATTTTATCGTGACAGGAAATATTTGGATGAAGCTGTTATCATCTTTCTGAAGTAGGACTAGGAGAAAAAGAGACTGGTTAATGTCTCTAATAGCTACTTCGAGTCTAGCAAGATCAAAAAAAATTGGAGGGAGGTGCTCAAAGTCCTAATGGAATATATTACGTTGGATGGGAGATTCACCAGAGTTTATGGGTATCACTTTGTTTTACTCAACCACTTTAGATATAAGGTTAGGGTTTCTTTCCCCTAATACCTATTGTGTTCTTTGAACAATAGTATTGAGTTTAGAAAAAATCCTGATAAGAATTTGGTCATGCATGCTAGCCTTATTCGGCTCATTTATGAGTACTTCAAAAATATTCTGACCATTTCTAACCCTATCATTGCCTCAGCCTCAAAGGGTTATGACACTGAGTCTAACTTACCTGAGGATATCAAGGGTTCAGACCCAGATTGGGTGGATGAGGTTACTCCCCCTCCTAGAAAAAAAGGTAAGAATTCCCCTTCTACTAAGCCCTCAAATAAAAAAGTTGTTCCTCAGATAACTCCTATCAAATCATCTGTGTCAAAGGACAAGATGAGGGATGAACCCCTTGCAGAAAAATTGGTGGCTTATTCAGAGGATTCTTTGGATGAAGGAAATGTTGTACCTTCTGGAAAGGAGGTCTTCTCTGCCTCTTTCCACTCCATTGACAGAGATATTAGGCCTTGTTCTCATGTGGACCTAAATTCTGATGACCCTATTTTTGAACTGAAAAGGGATTTTTATGGTGATATTCTCTCTCTGGCCAGAAAGGGAGCAATTGATAATTTTGAAATTTTGAAATGGGCTTTTCATGAAATTAAGGACCTCAATCTTAAAACCAGAGCTATCACAAGTAAAATGGAAATCCTGGAAGCTAAAATGGCTTAACATAATTTAGCTGAGGCTTTATGGACTATGAATGAGAAGATGGCCATGGCTGATTACCTCCAGAAAGAGGTAGACTTCACTAAAAACCTTAAGAAGGATGGTGAGAACCTTGAAAATAAGGTGGAAAAAATCAGGGAAACCCTGAAAGCAACTATTGGACACAACCACAGAATTGTTAAAAACAACTCCACTATCTTAAGAGCTTTGGTTGAAAAAATGGATAATACTCAGCAGGGTCTTTTGATTGTGGATCTAGATGCTGAGAAGAACAGAAACAAGGTGGAGGAATTGGGCCCTTCAAAGAGAACAAGAGCCAATATGAAGAAAAGATTGGATATGATGCCTCTGGAGACCCAGGACCTAAAGATGGTGGCTCGGGATTTGTACAACATGGAAATGGAAGTGGGAGAGACTTTAAAGTCTCTAGGTTAGGTCTGGCTATATTTTTTTGCTGTAGTTGATATTTTGATGTCCTTTTGCTAGGTTTTTACTGGTGGATGCTATTCTTTCATGTTTTTCTCTAGTGTGCATCCGTTCTATTCCCAGACTCTCTATTGCTCTATATTTTTATGGTTTGTAAACTTTGTGGTTTTGGGTCCCTGTAAAACCCAATTTTTCCTCAATCAAAAACATAAACATTACTAGTAGATTCAGTGGACACCTAACCATTTTCTTTGATAGCAATGAATACACATTCATCTTCATTCCTAGTTTCTTTATCAGTTTCTTCATCAGTTACACCTTCTTCAGCATAATAGCATTTCTTTTGAAATCTAGTCTTCTTAGGTTTGTACATAGAAACTCTTTTAGGACATCTTAATGCAAAATGACCTATCTTACTGCAAGAAAAACATTTAATAGGTAAATTTCCTTTGTACTTACCATGACCTTTGGCTTCTCTTTTCACAATCAATGCTTCCAGTTCTTCCAATTCTTTTTCTTCATCTTCAATTTGTTTCATCTCATCTTCATACTGGAATGTCCTTTTGGAACTCTTTCCTGAATCATATCTCTGCATTATTTTCCCGGATACAGTAGCCTTGAATGTAGATTCATTCTTAGGAGTAGATTCACCAAATTCACTTAACTCAAAGGCAGCAATATTTCCAATCAGCATGTCTCTTGTCACATTTTTCACTGTCCTGAGTTCATCAATTGCATGAGATCTTGTTTTGTAGGAAGGGGACACTAGTACAAAAACAACAATATATGACTAAATAAACTACTAAAAATTGCATATAAATGACTAATTTTGGTCACGTGACCATTAGTATTTTATTTCCGACCATTTATAACTTGACCAAATTTATGACTAAACTATTTTAGTCATTTATCTAGTCATTGATTTAGTCATTGATTTGGTCATTGATTTGGTCATTGATTTAGTCATTGATTTAGTTGTTAATTTAGTCATTGATTTTTGTTAATTGGTCATTTATTTAGTCATATATTTGGCCATTAATTGTTGTTAATTGGTCATTTATTTAGTCATAATAGTTATTTTATTTAGTCATGGTGGTCATTTATTTAGTCATGGTTTAGTCATTTGTTTAGTCATGTTAAGCATTTATTTAGTCATTTATGAACTAATACTTTCAGATGTATATGTAAACTCTTATGTTTGGAGAATATCAAGAGAAACTTTTGTTGTGATTGAAAGATATAAAAATTTAAAGCTCTTATGTTATTAAAACTTCAACTAATTTGGGATTGAAACAACATTGGAAAATAATTCACTGTATATTTAAAATGTATATAAAATATGTTACAAAGAATTCTATATATAGAGTTTTGAATATAGAATCTTTGGTAGTATGCAAATTGTTGATTTATTATACTTTTGAAATTGAAAAAAACTATAACTAAAGCTAAAAATCCATCGGTGTGAATGCATGTCTTTAGTGGTGCCACTGTTACACATAGGATAGACTATAAATGCATCTAGTAAGGCAGACACTAGTTTTTCATTTTCTCCTTGCTCTATACCTGTCCACAATCAAAAAATAAACACATTACTAGGTAGCATAAATAACAAATATCTTAAAAGCAAATACCCGTATCCATTAGAGTAAGTCTAATAAATAAAAATACATAGAATAAATAGTATTGGAAAAGAAATGCATTTGAGAAAGAATTAATATCAGAGTAATATCTTAAATGTTACTAGCTTATCAGAGTAATATCTCCTTGCTCTGTACCTATCCACAATCAAACATATTACTAGGTAGCACTAAAAAATGAATATCTTAAAAGTAGATACCCACAAGCATTGGAGTAAGTCTAATAAATAAAAATGCATATAATTAATGAGATTGCAAAAGAAATGTATTTGCAAAAGAATAAATATCAAAGTAATATCTCAAATATATTACTAGAGTGATCTTTTACATAATATCGAAATAAGCAATAATTCATGACAACTATGGTTAACATATATCAAATAAAATCCATATTGAATACATGTTTAAGCTATTGAAATTACTTTTGTGTAATAGTATTCTTCTAATTATTCCTTAATCAATCATATGGATAGCATATAAATAAATTAAGAACTAAAACTTTCGACACTAGTGGGTTTCACATTAATGATTTTTGATTGAATGTGAAGAACCATATAACAATCCAATTCTTTATTGAATTCAAGTTAGAGGTAGAATATAACATTTTCATAACAATACTAGATGTATATATAGTTAATCTAGATGAATCTACTACTTGACCACTTATCCATGTTTATGATAAAATGTAAACTAAATCTTTTCCAACAAGAGATTACCTCATTAGCATTCATTATTCTAAATGCATTTCTAATAAATAATTCCCTTGAGAAAATAATTATGTCAATGTAAAAGGTGTAACTAAGATTTAATACAATCGTAACAATGACGACTACTTATTATATATATCATATGTTGTTAGAAATGTAACTCTAAGAGATATGTATTAACAATATGTTAACATAATTAGAACTCTTTCTAAAACCAAGAAAATAATAAGAAATATTAATCGTAATAGTCATCTCCAAAATTTCTCATTTTATTTTACGAATCAAAAATTTTTCATTCCACTTCTTGCTACATAGATAAGAATAATATATTATCTTATAATCCCTTAAGATTGTTTTTATTTTTCATTGCTTTGGATATAACCTATTCAATATAAAAGTGAAGCATAATTCAATTGAAAGGAGATTATAGTCAAATCAAAATAGAAATAATGGATAGGAAATACCTTTTATAAAACCATACCTCTGAATATACATAGAACTCGTCACAAGCTCCATCAGATAGTCCTCCAACTTTAATCTCTACTCTGAAATACGATCTACATCCCATACCATGGCACATGTTTGATCTTCCTAAGTTGGGTCTCCAACCGTTCCAGTGAATTGATCATCCTCTTTGCATCTATTCCAAAGGCCATTCCAAACCGATCAGCAGGCAGGCAATCTCGGACTTGCAGTTGAAGCTGAAGCTCATATTTTGAATAGCTTTCTTTTTCATTGCATCAAAATCCTTCTAAGGAGCAAACCCCATATCGTAGAATTCTAATCCTTCCTCAACCTATTCTCAAAGTCTTTCACAAAAATATAGTATCTATTCATCTCAAAGAAACAATCAATACACAAAGCTATGGAGAATTTATTAGCCAGGTAGCGTGATATACACCCTTTATTCTGAGAAGATTATTTTCCAAATAAAGACAAATAGAAATTAAGGCCATACCCTAGGGTGTTTCCACGAGTTTTTAAGAGTCCTGAAAAGAGCCTACTCAACACCAAGAATATGAAGAGTTGATGCTAGACATTTCACAAGATTTGTAAGACTCGACATGTGAGATAAGTCTAGCTCCTACCATTTCACCAATCAAAGATCCAACATTTGGAAGGATAAATCCCTCGATGGGTGGATGGGTCCCTGCGTGCCTGCCTCCCTCCATCCCTATCGTTATGGGGGGCCTATGATTCTAGGGGGCATATCCAATATTTCCCATGCATCCATCGATCCTCCCTGCATACCTTCCATTCATTTTCAGCGTTTCTGATGCATTCCTGAATAAGGATTTGACGAGGGTTTTAGAGTTTGTTTATTAAAATGAAAATCATGACCAAATCTTTCCTTCCTATTATGCCCGCCCATTAGGATATTTGCACGCTAAGAAAACATTCAAAATGGAATCCAAATTCAATAAACTATAATATATAAATCTCAGGCTTTTATACAATACATATTATTAAATATAATGATATAATATTATAATATTAATAATATAATATAAATACAATATTATAATATTATATTATATTATATTATATTATACTATATTATATTATAATATTATATTATAATTATAATTTATTATAAATTCTATTTATATTTATAATTTATTATAATTTATAATAATAAATATATAATAATTATAATTTACAAATATAAATTATATTTATATTTATAATATAATATAATTTATTATATTTATAATTTATATTATATTATAGATTATATTATAATTTATAATTTATTATATTATAATTTATATTATATTATATTATATAATATTATATTATATTATATCATATTATAATATATTATAATATATTGTATTATAATATAATATAATATAATATAATATAATATAATATTAAATACATTGAAATGAAAGTGTCTGCAAGATAGCCCTCAAAATGCAACTAGATTGTTTAAATCATATTTTATTAGTGAAATTGACCACAATTGCTCTTTGATACATTTTACATGCTAACACAACAAGAAAATCACACCGGCTTCAAATCATAGTTAAAAACATTAATGATTCATTAACATAATGAGTAATAAAAGTTAAAGAATGTAAATGTTATTTTTTTTATAGAATATGTGAAGGCCTTAAGACTACACCGAGAGGCAATGCCTTCCACGCAATAGGTATTTTTGGTGCACCTAACAACCTAGACGATCAAATGGCCCGCTTAGGTAGGGGTCCCATGAGGGGGGCTTAAGCTCTATGGATTATGATCAAATTCGAAAGAAAAAAGAATAGAGGAGTAATAGTCATTTATTTAGTCATTTTTATTTGTCTGATATTAGTCATTTATTGAGTCATTTAGTTGTGATTTTACCCGATGACCAAATTAGTCATTTATTTGCCAAATTTTACTAGTGGGACACATATCTAAGTATTTTAGCCACAATCTCTTCTTCATCCAGGACTCCACTGAAACATCTAATTCTCATCACTAGTTCATTTATCTTTTGAGAGAAAGAGAGGATGTTGTCATCTTCACTCATCTTCATGTCTTCCCACTTGCCTTTCAAACTTTGTAGCTTAGCACTTTTCACTAGTGCATCTCCTTCATACAATGTTTCCAACTTTTTCGAGATCTCATATGTAGTCTTCAATCCTATCGCATTTGTCATCTTTGAATCTATCAAAGCACTCAACAATGATTCTATAGCTCTAGTATTAACTTTTACTTGTTTGACCTCATCTTCAGAGGAGGGACCATTCTAAGGAATAGTATATGCATTCTATGTAATCTTCCAAAAAGGTTCACCAATGCACTTCAAATGACACTCCATTCTGACTTTCCATAAAGATTAATTTGTACCATCAAATCTAGGACTGTCCTTCTTGTATGATGCCATCACGGATCACCTCAAGCTGTTAGGCTTCTTCGGAGGAACTAGCTCTGATACCAATTGTTGGAAAAACAAGGATAGACAATTGAGAGGGGGAGGTGAATCAATTGTTACCAAAATCAAACTTATTCAACATTAATCAACCTTAAATCTTAGATCTGATAATTTAATAGTGTAAGAATAAAACAATAACACATTAGAGACACATAAACACCAATATTTTATATGTGAAAACCCTATTAGGGGAAAAACCATGGTGGATGTTAGTCCACAAGATTATACCCTATTAGAAGTATAATGAAGAATGAAAAAGGAATGCACTTGCATTCAAGCACACTGCCTAGAGATCACTGCTCAGAGGAAGTCTCACATCCCTACATACAACAATCAGATTAAATCCATCTGATGAGTTTGAATTGAGAATTTAGCTTTTACAAAATCCTAATGATAGTTCCAGTTAGGCACAAGAAAACTTCTACACACTCTTCCACACTCTGCTCAATCATTTTAACACTCTTCTCTACTCTTGAATGATTTGATATTTATTCACACATGTACATCACATACACACACCGAGCATACCACAAAATGAGGAAAAAAATCGCTCTTATATATCCTCTACACAGATTTATATCAAATATTATGTCGGCCACAAATAAATAATAAATTACAACTGTTAGCCTCAATACATAAATAAATATTAATCTGCACCAACACAATTTGGTCACAACATAGTGAGAACCCAAACAAAGACCTTCGAACATGCCAAACAATAAAATATTAATCCTCATGGATCTGTAACACGCTAACACCATCATGTCGGCCAAGAACATGAAAACTTAAGCACAGATCGGAAAAATCTTAGATCACGAACACTCTGATCAATGCAAATGTATAGCAAGGATAGAGCATGATCTAGACTCATCCATGAACATCATAGGAACATGCACAACAACTGAAATTGCTAGAGTTTCATCCTCTTCCTCCATGAACACCTGCTACAGTAACAGAGTGACTATAGGAACACGGATCTTCATAACTTTTACAAAACTTGGTGTGTACCACTAAAACTTTCGAAAAAAATACTACATAGACTTAACAACAATCCCTTTAAAGCGCACCACCTGATCATCAAATTATAACACTTGCCACCACTCTGACCTTCTTAGCTTCACTAGCTACTTGCAATATATTTTTTACAATTTTCTCAATATCTTCAACATATACAGCCTTCAGAATCACCAATGTTAATAGTGTTGACATCAATGACAACCACATATTAGCAACATAACCACAAAATCCAACATGAAGCTCAATTTTTTCATAAGAGAACTATTTTATTGCATCACTACCTCTTGAAAGGTAATTGCTATTTTGTGTGAAAATCCTATTGTAGTTACTGATTAATAATCTCATATCTATATAGATTATTTGGCTGCTGAAAATTAATTCACACAAAATATTGAAAATAATACAATTGAAATTTCAGAAATAAAATCACAGGAATAGAGAAGAAAATATACAAAAAACTAAACATAAAAATTTCGAACAAATTGTCCCTAGAAAAATCTCGAAGGGAAAACTAGTTCAGCAAATAAGGAATTTTTATAAAATTTCAACAAATCAAGAGTTACATAAACTGCTTGCCTCTTACTGACAAAGCTCTGGCAATATTTGTCTTCTCCAAAAATTCTTCCCTCAATTTATCCTATAAAAATTCCATTGTTGTTGTATCCAACCCTATCACTGCACCCTTGCTATCATTGCAAATATGTTTTCTATCACTACAAATCTTTCTCAAGTGTGTTCTCCAAATGCCCATTGATCCCCTTTTATAGTATTCTTATTGAACAACCAATGGCCATGATTTAATCCCAATCGATGGATAAGATTATCTAGACTCTAACTAAACCTAACTTTAGAACCACTTTCTATAAGTCTTTAGAGAAATTAATTTATTATTTCTACGTATGGAGAGGGTGATCCCACAATACTAATTTACAATTTTTGGGCAAACTGGACACTGAACTGATTTTTTTAGCTAAATATTCACTTTCAGGCTCTTACAGTGGCTAAATCGTGAGGAATTTGAAGATGATGCAAACTAGTGATTTGTGAAGTTTTGTCTATAGATTCTAAATATTTTTTTTCAAAAAAATTGGAATCAGATTGCACTTTTTTTTCATCTCCTTCGAAAAGTAGTTTTTATCCATAAACAACACTTTTAAAAAGTGATGCTCACCGTATACAACATAATTTTTTTTGTATGCAGGATAAAATTCTATTTTTTTTTTAATTTAGATTTGTAACTACGATATCTAACCAGTTCATTTGGTTTCATAGTGTTTTATTAAAAAAAAATTCCTTAATCAAGTTTTGAAGTCAAACCAATTACAATTCAGACATAGGCGGACTGTATACAACATAACTTTTTCTGTATGTATCAAAATTCAAATTTTTTTAATGGATCAAGGACATCAATACCCAGCCTAAACATATTTTATAAAATTTTATTTTGATAATCTACTATTTTTCCACATGTGCAGAACAAAGAGCTTGATTTTTAGTGAAAAACCTACATTCACAAGAAATAAAAAATAAATAATCAAATGAAATTTAATTAAAGTTATACTTTTTTGGAAGCTTATAATAAGAAATACATACTTACAAAAAATAAATTTTAAATGAATTCATTTGATCCCCCAAAAGGTAAATCAAAAGTGGTTTTTAATTGGTATTTTGATAGGTGTAAAGGAAACTCGGTTATAGGTATGGTTTAAAACTAGTGGGGTTTTATCCAAGGGGGCTTGGTATAATGTGGTTTGATCAAACCCTCTTCAATTGGAATCCTTTAAATGGAACTTTTCAAGGCTTAAATCATTATATATTTTGAAAATATGTGATTTCACACTACAACAATTCTGTGTGATTTGCTCCATCTTTTGCTCTGTTTTTTGCTTCCACCCACCGTTTTAGTGTATTTTTTGGTAATTTTTTTAAAACATCAATGCTATTTATCAGGATGACCCAATTTTTGGTGTTCATTGCACCAATCAGTACAAGTTGTCGTTAATTTCAGCGCTAATTAGCGCCAAAATTAATGCCATATTTAGCACCAAAATTAGCTTCAAGTTTAGTGCCATGTGTAGCTCTGACTTTAGCTTCGAGTTTAGCTTCGGGTTTAGTGCCAGATTAGACACCCCTATGTTGAAGAGACTTATTTGTATGTCTCATTAACGATGTAAAACAGTGAAATGCCAACAAGATATAGGCATATCGAGGAGAGAATCACTTACGTCACATCGACAAGCTATATCTACAAGTGCTCGGCGAAACACAACTCTTAGATATAATGAAATAATTTTGATGCGACATTGATATATTCGTAAGACAAATAAGATTGTCTCATCGACACTCTTCAAGTAATTATCAAAAGCATACACCGCTATACCACCAGGAATGTGAGAAACATATGCGATAAAGTGGTATACACTGTAACCCCGTCGCAATAAGCCTCGAGCAAGGCGATAGTGCGATAAACAACAGAAGGGAAGGGTAAAACACCACCATACCACAATGGGTATAATAAGAGATGGCAGTAGTATGGTAAAGAGGTATACACTGCAACCGCACAACAAGAAGCCTTGAGCAAGGTGGTAGTGCGATAAACAACAGAAGGGAAGGGAAAAACACCACCATACCGCAACAGGTATAATAAGAGATGACAATAGTACAACAATTGTGGCATCATTACAATTTACAGCACTAAATGCAGCAAATCACGTCAGTCATAATACATTTGAATAAAAACTTTAAGGAATCAAGAATATAGCCTACCAAAATACTCTAAAACTCTAATAAACATAGTCTAAAATTTTTGTCAAAATCTTATTTTCAGGCATAGCACGCTAGAATGGAGTTTTCATTTTAATAAACATACAATAAAACCTTTGTTGAAACCTTATTTTCAAGCATAGCCCACCAAAATGGAGAAATATTTCAGTAAAAAATGATAGAGAATGGTAAGGAGATGTGTGCGATAAGAGGCAGAGGATTCATTTTTGTTTATCTCATTCCCACTCTGATCAACAAGGGTTACAATGTTCACACTACTATTTGTAATCCAGGTATTTAATTGACATATTTTTGCATAATCTCAAATTCCTTCAGATGCTTTATAAGTATCAATGTATCCTATATAGGGTTTAGAATGACTCTTTTAATTTTAAAAAATAAATCAGATGCTTTTGAAGTATCAATGTGTCCTATATAAGGTTTAGAATAATTTCTTTTAACTTAAAAAAATAAATAAATGATGTATTTTCCTATGATTAGATAACATGGAGATCTCCTAAATCTGCCCTAGCACACTGTCCTCTTTCACACTGTGTTCATTACTCCAATTGCTAGGGTTTTTTATTTGACATCTTTAATATCTTCATGATAGTGGATTTTAAATATATCTCAGTCTTTTCTTTAATCTTTATCATGGTAACCCTTGAGTTCCATAATCCACCTTCAATCTCTTCTAAGAACGTTGTCTTAAGCTAGATTGAATAGTATGAATATAAAGCAAGTCCTTCATACCTGCCATTGTTCCAAACCACCACTCACCTCCCTGCTTAAAATGTTGCCTCCATAAGCACAATAACATGTTTTAAAATCATGGTTGCCAGTGATTGACCATTAACTTCACTACTTTCATCAAGATACAATGAGATTTTTGTCTTCAAACTTAAGGTATTGTGTAGGATAATATTGTGAATTGTTTGTTGTGTACAATTTTATTTTCTTGAACATTTATAGCTTTGCTAACTGCCTTTAAGACTGGATATTTCACCATCAGCTACAATCTCAAACAACTCACTCACTATCATATGAAGATTCGTTTCATGAGCATCCTTGTATAAAATCAAACTATGCTCTATAGACTACCTACTTACTTACTAATATAGGGGACTCATGTTGTTTCATAGTATTTTGAGTTTTATTTAAAAGGGGTTGATATGTGGCATTTTTATGTGCAGGAAGAATAGATTGTGATGCAATGTTTAGGTATGGATGATTCAAGAAAAATTGGATTGCTAACAGTGTCATAACTAGGTTGGATTGTACCTTGAACCGGTGTGAAACACTTCCATGTGTTTTCGCTCTGAAGCAGAATTTCCAAATATCCGACAGAGGAAGCTCCTACATTCTAAAGATAAAATCATAAATCCTCTTATCCAGTTTCTGCTCCAACCTTATATCTTTAATATCTGATAGAGAAATTTTGTACATTCTAAAGATAAAATCATAAATCTGTTTATCCAACTTCTGATCTAATTATCAAACAAAGAAAGTTCTTATATTCTGAAGATAAAATCATAAATTTTATTGGTCCAATTTCAGATCCAATTTTAGGTCGTGAAGCTCCGACAGAGAAAGTTCCTACATTCTAAAGATAAAATCATAAATCTATTTGGTCCAATTTGAGGTCCAATTGTAAGGATTTGTCTTTTTAATTATAATTTCTAACATTTTTCTTGATACAAATTGTTACTTTAGAATTATGGTATTTCTTTTCTTCTAATATTTTCAACCCTCATTTGAGGGAAGAGCTCCAAAGATGGTTCCTTCAGATGGAGACTACACTTTTCTGCTATAGGTTCCATCTAGAAACACCAGAAGCTCAGGTACTATCATACTCAGGTACAACAGAGTTTGAGGTTGCCTTGTTCTCCTTGATACAAAATGTTGTCCTTCAATCCCTCTTAAGCAACATTCACTATTATGGACTTCATCATTGTACCTTTCATGCATTCAATTTAATTTGTTATGTGGAAACATGTTGTATCTGCCTTTGCAAGCGATGACTATTGTGTAAGCTTTTAATCTACATGACTGCCCCTCATGTTCAATTCTTGTGACTGTTATGATGCTTGGGGCTACTTACTTTTAACCAGACTGTTAATGAAAACTATCTTGGAATCCTTGATGATTAGTTTTGTCAGAATCATGGCTATGTTGATAGTGGAATGTTCTTATTAATAAGGATAAATCTTTATCAATAAGGAGACTACCCCTTACAAACATACTCCACTATCCTTGCAAAGATTGAGCTTTAATGCTTCATGGATGGTTTACTTGTGATTATCCTTCTCAAATGAAACAATAGGGCAGTAGGCTGGGCTCAGCCCTTGTGGGAGCCACATTTCACCCCACATGTTGTAACCAGATAAACAAAACAACAACCTAATTTTATCTATACGTGCACAATGAGAAAACATGTTAGATAAAACCAAGCATATGATAGATATGTTTGATAACTTTCTTGTTTTCCTGGACATCTATGTTATGCAAGTTATTTGGAGGCACATGATGATCAAATTATATGTTTATAGATGTATGCACATATTTTGACTCGTGATCCTTCATTACTCTAACAACACTCTTCTCACTCAAATGCAGGGAACCTAGGAGTAGCAAGGAAGACATCAAATTGGAGGCTTAGACAAGCAGGAAGATTGAAGATGATGCAGAACAAAGCAACCAAGATTCCTCATTGAGACAATGACGGGTCCCCTTTCTCTTTATGTGCACTTTTCTCTTTTGTATCTATAAATGTATAGTTTTTTGATTATATGCATTCAAATAGTCAATTCCACAGCTTGTGTGGAACAACATATATTTACATTATCAATAAAGACTACATTTTTGAAAGGATTGTGCAATCTTTCCTATATTATATGAATCTGCATAAGTGCAATCTATTAATGTAATCTTCTAATTTTGTTTATGCACATGAATGTAATGTAGCAAAAAAAAAAGGGACCTTAGTCTTCATTTGAAAACCACAAAAGCTCTACCTAATTGAGCTATTAACTTTTGTGTCTTCGTGAACATATGTTGATACAAAATGAAAGGAAGAAGCATCCAAGTAATCCTAATATTTTCTACCAACAATTCATACCAAAGATTGAACAATTTAAGGATATTGTAATAGGTAATTTGTATCGACACAAATAATATTACTGAAGCATTTCAAATTTTAGGCCATAAGAATCATCTTTTTCTAAACATGGATTGTGTTGTAGCCAAAATTCGATCCTAATTATTTTTGCACACTTCCATTTTCAATCATCTCTTACATCCACCATATACATAGAATTCCTGTCATAATAACTTAAATTTAATAAAATCCCTCACTTGAGCTTCCAAATAAAACCCTTGATCATAGCATCAAAAGTGTATTCCTCCTTTGAAAGACAACTATGATTGCTCATATCATATCGCCAAGACAACACCATGTCGATGAGATTCCCTCCAAAGTCTCCCCGACATTAGCACAAAGCACAAATTAGAAATGTAGATGAGACATCCCTATGTCGAAGAGACTTATTTATATGTCTCATAGACGATGTAAAACAGTGAAATTTCAACAAGATACGGGCATATCGAAGAGAGAATCACTTATGTCACATCGAGAACGTATATCTACAAGTGCTCGGTGAAACACAACTCTTGGATATAACAAAGTAATTTTTGATGAGACACTGGCATATCATCAAGAGACATTAACTTGTCTCTAAAACACCGAAAACCAACATCGGAGGAACATAAGATCTAATGTCGAAGAGGGGTGATCCCACAAAGATGGTTTACAATTTCTGAGAGGAACTATTTTTTGTTGAAATCGTATATTTTTTGAAAATATAATCATTAAAACCTTTAAAATTTCCATTTTAAGGATTCCAATTGAAGATGGTTTGATCAAACCACCTTAGATCAAACACCCTTGGATAGAACCTCGCTATTTTTAAACCATACCTATAAATGAGTCTCCTTTACACCTATCAAAATGCTGATAAAAAACCACTTTTGATTTACCTTTTGGGGGATCAAATGAATTCATTTAAAATTTATTTGAAATTATTATGGTATTCCTCAAAATGAGCCATCCAATGAATATAATTTCAATATGTTTTGTTTTTATTATGTATTTATTTTCTTAGTTTTATTAAACGTAGGTTTTTCATCGAAAATGAAGGTCTTTGTTCTGCACATGTCAAAAAATAGCATATTATCAAAAAAAAAATTTAAAAATATGAGTGCACCAGATATTGAAGTCCTTGATCCAAGAAAAAAAAAATTGAATTTCGATATATATAAAAAATGTTACGCGTTATACAATCGCACTATGTCTGAATTGTAATTAATTTGACTTCGAAACTTGATTAAAGAAAAAATATTCAATAAAAAACTATCTAACCAAGTGGAAGCACTAGATATTGGAGTTAAAAATCTAAATTCAAAAGAATTATAATTTTATCTTTCATGGAAAAAAAGTTATGTGTTATACGATGTGCGTCACTTTTTAAAAATGCTAAAAAAAAAAACAATTTTCATGGGAGATGGAAAAAGAAGTGCAATCTAATTCAAAAAAATTTGAAAAAATATTTTTAGAATCTAGAGACAAAAGGTGACGAGACTCTAGTTTGCATCATCTTCAAATTCCTCACGGTTTAGCCGCTATAGGTGCATGCATGTGAAGATTTAGTTAAAAATAATAAATTCAATGTCAAGTTTGGCCAAAAAATGTAAACCACTATTGTGGGATCACCCAGAGACATTGAGATATCGGTAAAACAAATAAGATTGTCTCATCGACACTCTTCAAGTTATGATCAAAAGAATACACTACTATACCACTAGGAAGGTTAGCAACATATGTGGTAGAGCGGTATACACCGCAACCCCGTAGCATACACCTCTATACCACTGGGAAGGTTAGCAACATATGTGGTAGAGTGGTATATACCGCAACCCTGTAGCAAGAAGCCTTGCGCAAGGCGGTAGTGTGGTAAACAACAGAAGGGAAGGGCAAAACACCGCCATACCAACATATCAAAGAAACAACGGGCATTTTAAGTAAGTATCTTCGATAGTTATGAAATGATGATTAATCTGATTGATGTGACTAACAAAAATATCGATGAGACTACCGCTATTAATGAATAATTTGATCATAAAGGTGGCACGAGCACCATTTATGAACCAAGGCTGGATGAAGTGTCCTAAAATTTGATAAATATGGCCTCAAAGAAGTTGAAATCACTATGAATTGTAATTGAAGGATTTGGAGAACCAAGTTGGATGGTGGTAGGCAGCTTGAAATTTGTAGCATTTATCGAAGTAAGTGGTCTAGACTGAGCTCAAAGTATTTTCTCAATAAGTAGATGAAAGCATTGCATGAGTAGGGTTGGGATGGAAAAACCTCAGGCAAACAAAAAGCAAAAAGATAGAAAACTGAAGCTAGGCAATTGAATCAAGACTTAATCAATCAATGTCCTAGGTCTAGGACAAAATCCAAAAGAATAGCACAACTTAACCGATCATGTGTGACATTACAACATAAACAAAAAAATCTAGGAGATGTATGGACTCCCTGTAGGGGTTACGACCTTTTTATTTATCATTATAGGAAGAAATTATGGCATAGCCTAGTATCAAACCCGTGGAATTTGAATTTGGGTAAACTTTTAGTACCTAGCATCTTTGTGAACATAGAGTTAATCAAGGTTTTGGAAAAGAAATACAATCCAAAGATGAGAGCAATTCATTTTCTTGATGGGTCACAATTCATGGTCATAAAGCCAAATTATATTTCCATGATTTTTTAGCTAAACACTTCCCTGAAAACAAAATTATGAATTAGAAACTTGTTGGAGGAATACCGCACCATGGACACAAGTTACAAGAGGTGTAAATTTCCTCTACATAGGGTTAAAGGTGCGGGTAACCAAACTATGAGGTTCTCTAGTGAAGATAAATCCCCATTCTTTGTGGCTTTGTTTGAAGAATACTTTCAATACACTTATAACTCAGCTGGTGAAGTATTGGGAATTGATGTTCTTGAGAACATGACAATTTCTCCCATGGTTTTAGCCATAGACATCCAGAGCCATAATTCCCGACCCTATGATTATGCAGAGTATTTATCGGAGGCCATTAATAATGCCCTCAATAGCATCAAGAATGACAGTGAAGCCATTAATTTCAAGCACTATTATCTTTTCATGCACATGATATTATACGAAGGGCAGGTGATGGGGATATGGGGTGAGGAATTAAGAATAAAAGACTTAGATAATGGTGGAAATTCAAGGCCTATACAAATGTGGACATCTATGTGGGACAACAGGTGTGGGAGGTCCCACTACCTATATTTTGAGGAATATTTTGTCAAACAACTATATAAGTTGCTAGGCCACAAATGTGACTACAACCTCTCCCTAGAGATCTTAAGATTTCTCTGACCAAAAGATATGGGTCATGAAGCAGGGATAAATCACAATTGGGGGATATGGTACATGTTTGGGGATTGTACTATTATCAGGGTTTATGGATTTCAATCTGCACCTTATTTTTTTCCTAAGACTGTGCCAGACAAAGTTGCTTATTTAGAGATCATAAGGCAATTGTCATTTTCAGCTTTCATGAATTTAAATATCTATGGGAGGCAGAATTTCATGCCTTACACTTTATGCTTTGGTGATTTCACTATTATCTTTGATTTAGGCTATGAATTGGTTAGTGGTAAATTGGATTATTATGGCTTGCCAGTTGGCAAAAAAAGGGAAAATTTTGATCCTGAACACTTCATTTGTGATGCCAAAAAATTTTAGAAATTGAAAGGGTATGAGCATAGTTTCCATTTAAAAGATGTCATCAAAAATTGTGAAGAAAAACAAAACATAATGAGAATTAATTCCTATGGTAGGGTTATGATGGTTGAGGCTTGGAAGGTGAATAATAGCCCAGGATACATAGGGGATTTTCTTGAGGTATAGGATCCCACAGAAAGAATTGAATAGTTAATCCTCCATGAAGAAGAACATATAAGAGATGTGTCACTTGTGTCATTTGAAAGAGGAAGGGGCATTGGTCGTAGGAGGCAAGTAGAAAATATCACACCAATGGATCAATTATCACCTCAGCCTACTCCTGAAGTGATATTTTTAGTTGGTTCCCCATCCATGGAAGAAGATAACACTGAGGAGGAAGAAGAATTCTCATAGTTTAATTCTCCTATTATACCCCAATATGAGATTCCATTGGAAATAAGTGTGATCACCTTTGAAGCCTCTTAGGAGCTAGCAGATGATGTGAGGCATCGTGCAAGTCAGGAATTTGTTGCAAATGATACTTTTATGCAAACCCCTAAGTTTAAGCCCTTTATATATGAGTACAAAGGAAGACTAATTAGAGAAACGTTAAAGGACATTGACCTTGAGAAAGAGGCTTATGCCTTGAAAGAGTTTCAAGATGAAGTTGATAGGGAAATTAGAAACATGACTGTTGAGAGAGGAAGAGCATTATTGCAAGAAGTTGGAGTTATGCTCCTTCCTGGGTGGGATATTAGTTCAGCCATTGTGTTTGACATCTTTTTGAAGAGAAAGAATAAAACTTTGCAAATAACAGATGAAGCAAGTGATAGGGTCTATACAGGGTCAGGGTAAAATCTTGATAATACCACTTTGCAAATTTGGGCTTTTTATCCCTCAAGCAAGAAGCCTTCTCTCATTGACCATGATCAGATTTTTGGACATCTCCTAGTGCAAAGAGTAGGGGAGACAGATCCCTTGGAGACTACTAACTTGAATGTGAATGTAGCCAAATTCACCAAAGCCTAGATCCAAAAGCTAGTAAGAGATAATCAGTGGCTGATAGAGGAAAATGATAGGTTGAAACAAGAATTAACCAACTACAAAGATAGGCTACCTACTTCTCCAAGGCTTTACTCTCCTTTAATTGAACATGAAAGAAAAGTGTTAGAGGCTAAGTCTAAGACTGCTCAATGGAAGCATAAATTTGAAAAGGCTCAAAAGGAACAAGAAGAACTAAATATAAAATTGAAGGCTACTACTTTTGAAGTAGCATCAGGGATAATTTGTATGAAATTCAAAGATATGTGCGAACATGCAGATGGTGTTTGGTGTGCTCACAGTGGAACATACAAGGCCCTCGTGGAGCATGGAAGACTGCTTGATACGATGAAGGAAATGGAATCCCATATCAAGGAAAAATATGGAGATAATAATGCTTTTCTCCAAGAATGTCAGAGCCTCATGAATACAACTAAAATCTTCCTGAATATCTTGACATAGGAATTGACTGACTTCAGCCAGCCACTATGTATGGCCATGCCATTTTTCTTTGAAGAAATAGATTTGAAGGATCAAGAAACCTCGAAAAATGAGTTATCTGAATATTTTCTAGGAATCCTTGATGACATCAATGATGAGGATGAGGTACTCAGTAAAACATATTAGCAGCTCGAGAGGATTTTTGCATTGGAGAATGTAATGGCAGACACTCTACAGAATGAAAACACTTATGCCCAAGAGAAATACATTGATCACATGTCAAAGGTTAAATTGTTCCTTGTACGAGTTGTATAAGGAGGTAGTAAGATTTTGGTTGTTGTGGATGCATCAACATGGTTCTTGAACCTTGAACTAATCTTAGGTGGTCACGGGCGATTGCTGATGATTAACGGACTGTGGTGCATCCAACAATAAACTCTTTTTAAGTTTCTATGTTATGTTAATTATGCTTTAGTTAAGAAATGATGTAACTTTTGTGAACGGACCTAAAGCTTGTTGCTTCCCGTACAAATATGAAAACCAAGGTCTGATTTTTATCATCATTTCAATCCATTATAATAGATACTAGAGCATCTCATCCACTTATTCATATTAAAAGAACTCATCTTATGTATGTTTATATTTTGAGAAATATAATGGAGCAGATACATTATAACTCATAATCCATTTTCAGTGTTCAATTGTTGTGTCGATTTTCATGCTTATTTATTGCTTTGTTGTCTCCAAAGTGGTCTTTTCAAGTTGTTTAAATCTGTAAGATTTATTAGGGCACATTTTTTTTTATTGTGTGGATGCTTTGATTGGTTTCTGGTTAGGTTTGAATTAAATTCCTTTCAAATAATTTACTTTAATTGGTTCATATTAAGGGGTAAAGTCGTCTTAGAGATTGGCACCCTCTTATGGTCTAGAAACCTACGTTTTTGAGACCCAACAAATTGCAAAGAACTCTAAAAATTTAGAATTCTACGAAATATTGTATATTTTCTATGAAACAATGTATATATTCTTGTACTTGTAAATATTTTTCTGTTATGTCTATTAAAGAAAACAAAGTTTGAATAAAAAATGCTTCACCCTTTTTGTAAGTGAGTATGTGAATTATTGTTTAAGGAAAAATCTTACAGTGTTTACATTTTTAGTTTACTAGTTTCAAATCTTCATTTTCTATGTATATAAAATTGTATGTGCTCTTTATCTCTAATGATGTCCATAAAATTGTAATGTCATCAAAATCAGGGTTTTCAATTTCAGCACCATCATTGTCCACACTTTTCATATCCTATTCACTTTTAAGTACAATCATCAAAATTTTATTTTTATTTCTTGTCCCAATTAATCTTGATTTCTTTCAGCAGAACAGAATAGGTTTCATGTTAAATTTCAAACATTTTCTATGCATTTTTTTGTATATATTATTTTCTTAGTGCATTATTATGTAACAAAAATTTCACTTCTGAGATATACAATAAAAATAAATGAAAGAACATGTTTTCTTTGTCAAGGGAAATGTATGGTGAATACAATATAATAATATTACTGAATCATTTCAAAGTTTAGGCCATAACAATCATCCTTTTTTAAATATGGATTGCAAATAATTTTGAAAATTTAGAATTCTTGGTCATTAGCATTATTGTCTACTACAATGTCATCCAGTTATCATTGTTAATGTTCATATATTCTTTCAAGTATTTAATATTATCATCATCCCCATCTTGACCTGCATCATCTTCATCATCATTGAAATTTGACTGTAGACCATCTATAGTGTTACTAGATGTATTTGGATCATCATTTTCTATACCATCCATATCATTGTCTTCCATAACATCATCTAACTCTGGATTGTTGTCTTCTTCTTCCTGAACATAACCATCTTCAACATCATCATGAATGTCAATTTCTTCGATGTTCTCTAATCCCTCTCTCTCATTTTGTTGGCCATCATTTTTTTGCTCAGTATCCACTAATGCATCATCAAATACATGCCTTAATCTTGGATCATAATGTAAGACAAATATCCATTTCGGGTCCAAAATATCTTCATAGAAAAATACCTGCACATGAATGAAATACATATATTAGACATATGTTATAACAATTTTATCAATTAATAAACACATGTATATATTCACAATAAGCTATGAATTAATAGATTAATGATCACTACCGCTTCTTGTTTGAGTTAAAGAAATACCTGCTCACAATGAATTGGTAGAAAATAAGGCTCCTTATCCTCCGGTAGGAACGATGAGGAATCTATAGAAAACAATCCACTATGGGTATCATGTCTTCGTGTCCTCTCAAATGCTTCATACCATGTACACTTAAAAATACAACATTTAAAAGAGTGGTAATCCAACTCAATAATTTCTTGTATTTTCCTAACATATTTTAGATTCCCTTCAATTATATTCTTATCTTTTGAGCTTGATCGACTGGATTTCTTGAACTCAACCATGATGCCACAATCGAAGGATCGTCTCTTTACATCTACACTTTCTACACGGTAATGTCGACCATATGCCCACATTGTTGGATATTTCCTCACTTTGTGAAAGACCATTTATTTCAATGAAAACAAATATAATGACGAATATTAAAATAGTTAATACTATCAAAACTATAAGGAAACAACATTTTGTAAAATTCCAACTATACCTTTATTTCACATCCTCTAGACATGTTGATTTCATCTTCTATTATGTTTGAATATGTACCTGCATCTTCTATTTGATTTTGAATTTGATCAATAACCCACTCTAGTGTGCAATATTTTCCCCATCCCCCAAGCAGATGAGTGGGAAGTGGAGTATTCCTTGGGTTCGATCTCTTAAACTATCTCCTTGCTTCTAACACTTCTTTCTTTTTATCATACAAATCAATCCATTTGTTCATAAATTCCATGTGGTACATAATGAACTTGTCAAGTATAGAAATTTTGTCTACACCTATTACATGTCAACATGTTTAATTCAAACTCCAAATGTCATGCTATTAATTTGATAAATAAATTCCAGAGTAAATTAATGATTGTAAGAAAAACAACTGCATTGATCATGAATTTACTTACTAGTTTCTACTTCAACACCATTAGATTATGGTTTTTCTCCATCAATAATATATGATGCTTGTTCTTCATCCCAGATGCATGGGTCATCTTCAAAATCCTTACCAAGAAATTCACACAGGAAGAAAAATGCTTCATTCAATACATACCCTTCAGCCATGCAACCCTCTAGATGTGCCTTTTGTCGGACATATCTTTTAAGAGTTTTCATATACCTCTCAAATAAAAATATCCATCTTGTTGATATGACACCCACCAATTCAATGTCATCGACTAGGTGTATAAGTAATGGACTTGTAGGGAGCTCTTTCTCAAATACACATACAATTTCTACAATTTCCTTCTTCCACTTTGGCACTTCAGATTCATGGATCTCCTTGGAGGTCACCCACCTAATATAAGAATAGTAAATTAGTATGAACCTTTAGTCATAAATTAAAATGCAATATAATATCTCTATGTCTGTCACACATGAACATTTCATATAACCACATACCTTGTAAATGCTGACAATCGACTTATGGCATTCCTTAAGTCAACTATAAAACATGAATCCCCCCTAATTTCCAATGGCATGATATGCTATCAAACACATTTCTGAAAAGTTCATTAGTAATTTTTTCTCACACAACAAAATATCAAAATAAATTTAGTGCTTAATCAATGTTACCAATAAATGTTAAATGATGATATATAATACCTTCATTAAATTATGAAATCATGTGTTTTAAATCTTGTGATATGTCCATCAACTATAAAAGCTTTAACCAATGATGACCCATAACTATTAGGTGTCCTTATTGAATGGATGACATTTTTTAGTTGGTCTACCTCTTATTTCTTCAAAATCCATGGAGCTTTTTCATATGTTTCATTTTCCCTGTTTGGACACAAATGTTTTCTATCAAATTTGGTATGCGAAAGAGCAATATCTCTCCTCGAAGGCAAGGTGTCCTTCTCTTTGCCTGATATATGTCAAAATATAGAATCTGGGACATTTTTTAAGACGTGCATAGGATCTAATAGGTGAGATATTAATCAATCCTTCCAGTAAGGGAGCTCATAAAATATGGATTTCCTTTTCATTCCTTTTGGCATATTGACTAGAACTTGTTCTGGTTCTTGAATTGAATCACCCCGATCAAAAAATTCATCCCAAGCTTTCAATTCAGCATCTTCATACTTTTTAAGCCAATCACCCGGACCCATAATCATGGGAGGGCCTCTATTTTCAACTTTTCCATCAAATTGATTCTTTGGGTGATTTCTAAACCTATGATCTAGTGGTAGAAAAACCCTATTATTTGCGTAAATAAATTTATGTAGATCCTTAGAATACCTCCCTTGAAATTGTTCTGCACATCTTGGACATGCAAATATCCCCTTTGTTTGAAGCCCTGCAATTCAACAAGTAATGTTAATAAAATAAAATAAAAAAGTATAAAACTAAGTATGGAAGTTGGGATGAAAATAAATTATGAGTGTAAATACATAAATATTTTATCTTACTAGAACAAACACCAAGTCCTAGGAAATCATGAATAGTCCAACATAGTACACCATACAACATGAAGGACCTATTTGATGGAGGATGTGATATGTCATACATTATTATGCCTTTCCATAGCAATTGCATCTCATCAATAAAAGGTGCAAGATAAACATCCATGTTTTTAACTTGATGTTTTCCTAGAACAATGAGAGTCGGCATAAGGTGCTCCTTTCTAACACTCATCCATGGGGGAATATTGTATACTATCAATCTGACTGGCCAAACACTATAATTTGAGCTCATGAAAGATAATGGGCACACTCCATCAATTGCAAGACCAAACATGATACTACAGGGTTCATCTTTGAATTTTCTTGGCCATTTTCCCTCTATGTGTTTCATTGCTTTGGATTTGGAAAAAATTTGCATGAATCCATCTTTACTCTTGTTCTTTTTATGCCAATCCATCAATTGTGCAAGTTAATTGCAACGAAACATTCATTGAAGTCTAGGTATAATTGGCATGTGACATAAAACATTCTTTGGAACTGTAGGACCTTGTACATCTGTATGATATCTCTTCTCTTTGCATACATGTCATTCTACCTTGTTTTGATATTCATCTCTGTATAAAATGGAATAATTTTTACATGAATTAATTTTCCTATATTCAATCCCCGGCTGAACTAACAACAGATGCGCCTCTTTGTAAGTTGATGGCAACACATTCTCTTCAGGGAATATTTTAGTTTTTAGTCCCCTATAAGATTTCCAGAGATTAAATCAATTGAATGTTTGACTTATAATGAACATGTTTGATATGTCAATCTATAATAGGATTGTTTATATACAATATATGGTTTTAAAATCCCCTTAAAGAAATATAAATGAAGTTGATGAATGTTTACGAATTATGTACACCAATTGACAATGCAAAGTAAGAAATATATTTCAACTCACTTTAGTAGGGTAGTGAATCCTTTGTCTGACCAACCAAATAGTGACTTGATTTCTAATAATATTAATGTGCATGCCAATTTTGAGGTTCTACTTGCACCAAATTTGAACACGGGTGTCTTCGCTGCTTGCTTGATGGAGTCTTTGATGTTGTTATCATCAACATTATGTTGCTGGTAATTACCCCTGCTATCATCATTACTGTCAACCATATCATCATTATTGTTATCATTGTTTCCATCCCCAAAGAAACCTGTAAGCATTTCATTCAATCCTTCTTCATGCATTGCATTTTCACTATCATGATCATCATCATTAAGGCTAGGTGGAATGTCATCAGTGTATGTGACTCTCATCAGCTCTTCAAATTTCTCAGGTGGTAGTGTTCTCTTCAATCTTGCTCTTCTCGCCCTAGTATGGTTTAAGGGATGGTTTGGATCATCTCATCCAAATATTAATAACCCTATTGGATCTTGGGTATTATTATGTGTTTCATCAAAATCTTCTACCTATCAACAAATACAAGCATTATTTAATGTTTGGCAACAATTGGATAAATCATAAATGTATCAATTTCAAAGAAATATAATCAAATATGGCTTAAAAAATAAAAAATATAAATTGTATGAACATATATACATCAATTGAATAATGGAACATTATTTTATAGACTACCTTTTTTATACAATAATTTAAATAAAACACATATTTGACAACATAGTTTATAAAACATCATTCCACACTCATTTATTATTCTTTGGTTTTAATCGATTGTATGAGGCATACTACTGACTAGAAGCTCATCATTAATGTCCTAACCTACCTCAGTGCGTTCATTTGTTGTGTCTGCAGTATTCATTGCCATATCCTCTTCCACCCACTGTCATCTATGTGATTTAACAGTTTTAGGTCCATGTCCATGTACATATCTTCTTCTTTTGCTAGTTGAATGCTCAGGCTCTGCATTTTCTCCAATCTCAATCTAAAATAATCAACAAAATGCATTAATTTATGTCAAGATTGGATAATACATTATAAATTTCAATAATACTATGAAAAAGATGGACGTATCACAAAATTCAATCAGATCATTTTTTCCTAAGTTAAGTAAAAATTTGAGTACCTGATGTCCCATTTCATCTATTGTGTCCTCATTGGATATGACATGATTTGTTGCCATGGCCTCATCTCACCCCTATAATACACACCATAGTAAATAATGTTTAGTACACCAATTATATCATTTCAACGAGTATGCTATCCAACACAAAACCTCACTTTAGTTGACATAAATTGATATCTCCTCTATGTTGTAGCATTTGTGAATTCATAAACACATTCCTCCTTTGGTTGAGGTTGTTATCTCTTCTTGCCTCTATTGTATCTGCATATTCCGTTGTCTCATCTATTTCCACCCACTTTCCTTTCATCTATTTAGTATTTCTACGTCATCCATGTCCTCTCTCCATGGCCTCCTTTGTGAATAAAATTTTTCCATAGAAGATTTCACTGCACTACCGTCGAGAATGAAGAAGCAACTTGCGGTACCATGGTAAAAACGTCTCTACCACAACGAGTTGATGAAGGAGCCATGGGATAGTGGTGGTCACTGCACTACCACACACCAATGGTAGAAGACTTGCGAGACTACGAGAGTCACCACAATACTGCTAGGAACAGAAGGAAGACTCGCATTCCGCCATAGAATTTTTCACCGCACTACCACCGAGAAGGATGAAGCACCTTGCAGGATCATGGTAAAAACCACTCTACCGCATTGAGCTGATGAAGGAGCCACGAGACAGTGGTGGTCACAAAAACAAGGCAGGAGTTGGAATTATTTCCAACACTCTGGATCTTGTGATACACAACAATGAAAATATTCATTATATAGCAATGATAGGCTCTCAATTAGGTGCACTTGGCACCGCCTTAGGTGCCCCAAATAGATTACATTAATGGCCAAAATTCGGCACTAAATTTGGCATTAACTAATGCCGACTAAAATGAAATCAAACGAAAAAAAAGGGAAAAACACTGCATGAAGAAAGAGAGTAGGGCGCTATAGCAACTGATGAGAAATTCAATTTAGTTTGTGACACCATAGGTAAGGTTACAATTATTTTTTTCTTGGTTGAATTCATGATTGTTTACTGCTCTTTGTATTGCATTTGAATTCGTGATTGTTTACTCGTTCATGGCCTAACCTGTCCAGGAAACCTGTAAATTGTCCCATCATTATAAATTTTAAAACCTTTGAGAAACCAAAAAAAAAATTTACCCTACCCATCTGAGCTTTTGTTCAAAATATTATAGCATGAAGCTAGGATACCTCAGTATTCTTTCCCTAACCTAGGTATCAAGGAAATTTGGGAATTGGGTCAGTCATTGCTAAGCAACTGATGAAAATAAATGCAGAAACCGCTTGGTTTTGCCTAGTCGCGCCATAGCCACCGATGCCATGACAAATTCATGCATGATTGCATTATGAAAGAGTTTTCATGATGATTTTATCAACACTAAGCAAACCTAGTGAACATATTTTCCATAGGTTATCAACACTAAGGAAACTCGGTGAACATATTTTCCTACAAAACAAAACTTTCATACCACAAACTGGACGAAAACTTTCATACCTGACAGTGTGTACTTCGTTTGCCTCCACAGACTGGATGAAAATAATTTTCCCTAGGTCACCTCAAAATGTCAAGCAATAGAAGGAAGTGAGCATTGTCAGTAGACTCTAGACACAATGAGGTAATTCATTGTCCCTTTATAGATTTGTAAATGTTTCCATTATTTCTTTTAATTTTACTTTTTAGTTTTTTATTTCTAAATTTAAAAGAAGAAATATAATTTAAATATATATATATACAGGGACATGAGACTAACAAAGATAAAGAGGAATTGTAGTTTTTAGTTTTTTATTTCTAAATTTAAAAGAAGAAATATAATTTAAAAATATATATAGGGACATGAGAGTGACAAAGATAAAGATGAATTGGCTTCCATATTGGGGGTAGAAGAAGTGAAAAAATTGGTTAATGTGGACTAGACAATGCTTGCTAGATACATAGAAAAACAATTTGGTAACGCCCCTCAAAAATTTCAAACAAATCAATTGTGTGAAAGGGAATCAATTGATTCCCCAACTAGTCTTGGATCGAGCAAAATATCCAAGAAAAAATTAGTGACAGTAAACTCTAAGAATGTGGAACAGGGAAGAGAGACTTCCAATGTCCCAGCCACTCCTGGGACACAGAATTCTTCCACCATGCCATGTTATCAATCTTGCATTGGTAGCTACAATATGAAGATAGAATATGAGGTGGTTTCAGGGGAAGTCTGAATGATGGATGCTGGGAAAATGTTTGTGAATAGGTTGAAGGAATCATGCCTTCAACGGTTCAAAGACCATCTACATTTTCCATTCTCACAAATACCCATGCAACTGAAAAAATAAGTTATCCATGACATGGAGACTAAATTTGGCACAGGTTGGTCTGTAAAGAAGATAAAGCTACAAATGTCTCAAAATTGCAAGAGATTTCGATGCAACCAAACAAAGAAGATAAAAAATATCCCTCCTTAGCTAAGGTAGAAAAGAAGTCCAATTGATGTAAGTGTGAAAGTATGGAAAGAGCTTGTAAAAGCATGTGAGAAGTCTGATGCACGGAGGAAGTCCAGTGAGGAGAGTATGCAAGTATTTGAATTTTCTCATAAGATTATATCAAATTTATTAAACAATATTTAAATTTTATTTGTGCATAGTTAAATTGAATTAGTATATGTTTCAAGACAAGGCCTCCAAGGCTAGGATTGATAAACTTCATGCCATGCATCGCAGTGGCTAGAAAATTTTACAGGCCTTGATCTATACATTTGTAAGTATATTTAATATTTTTAATGATATATTTATTTTTCTTCCTTGGAAAAAGTAAATGATTGCATATTAATTAGTTTAACTACTCCATGTGCCATGTTTTGACAGGAGGAGAAATATGGCCACCATCCAAAGAAACTTGAAAAGAATATTGTTACAAAACAAAAAGTGGAAGGATTTTGTAATCTAGATGGAGAATGAGGTATTAATAGTTGAGTTTCAATAACTTGGTTGGATATTGTTGTGTTAATATTTCAATTTACATCTCTTGTGTTCAATTGTTTATTGATGTGTAGGATGAGTAAATAGAGCTCAAATATTATGATTACAAGATGATCATTTATGTGCATGAATAAATAGTAGAAGGATGTAGATGAACTTAATTCATCTGAATTTATGTCTCATGGCAGGCATTCCTCTTGAATCTCTAATATCGGGTGCTCGATACTTCCCTATAGCTTTTACCTTTTGTTACCGCCTTTCCTGATCTTCACTATCAAAATAGTCTCCTTTTTCCTTATCTACATTTCTGGCTTGGGCTTCTAATTCATCCCATGTTTTACCTTCCTCCTCTTCAAAATCTTCTTCTTCTTCGTCGTCCTCCTCTAACTCCACAAGAGATTCATCTTTTGAACCTTCGTCATTTGATTTTGATTTCTCTTCGACATCTAAGGGTTTGTATCCTTGATCTGACTCTTTTGAATTATCAGAATCAGAATCACTAGCTTCCATATTCAAAAATTCCCAACCACCATCTTCAATAAATTTATCTGGATCATCAGTAATACTCTTCAAAATTGGCCACCAATTCAAGTTCATTCTGCTTTCATAATACTTTATATCCATGGAGTTCATCCATTCCTTGATGTCATCAATCAAATATTGAGGAATGGCGTACATCTGGAGTACATCCTGCTTGAAGTCTTTGAAAACAATAGCCATATCAAATGCCTTTTTCCCAAGTCCTACTCTCTCAAGGTTAACAATTATCAATCTCACTAATAGTGATTACTAAGAAAGGTAATTCCAACAACTCCACCAAAAAATTTACCATAGGAATAATAAAAGACGAGGCTTTGAAAGGAACTCCATGAAAACCAAGCTCTCTAAATGGTATATCGAACTCTAGTTCAAAATATTTTAGATGAGGCTGCTCCCATAGCTCTCTTACTCGCTTGACAAATCCTTGAAACTCTGACTTCTTAACATTCAAAAGATAAATGGAATGTACTCAACACCCAGTAGAGCTATCCAAAAAAGCTAATTAAAAACACAAACGTGCTCTCATACACAATGGCCTAATGGTTGGTTGTCAAAGAAGTCAAACTACCGAAGTAACAACACTGATCGAGTTAAAAAATTTGCAGCATTTGCATAAATAACTGAAATGCGTAATAAATGTTAATCAATAAATTGAATTTTGAGATGCATTGAATAATAAAAAAAACATGTTTTGGGGAAAATATCAGTAGCGTGGGGGAAGAAAGCATTAACCCTAATAAAAGAATTTTTTGTTGTTCTTGATACACCATCTATAAGTTTTCCTTGGATGACTGTACTGAATTTCTATATGTTGTACCCCTTAAATGTCCTACATCTTACAAATATGGAATAACAATCCACAACTTTGTATTGAGTCCAAAGACCAAGGAATTCTAAATAAGGGTAGCCAAACTTGATAAGGGTTCCTCTTCTACATGAAATCTGATTCTGATTCCTCTTCTACATCAGAGGGTTAATATCCTTGATCTAACTCTTTTGAATTATCAAAATTAGAATCACTAGCTTCCATATTCAAAAATTCCCAACCACCATCTTCAATAAATTTATCTGGATCAACAGTAATACTCTTCAAAATTGGCCGCCAGTTCAAGTTCATTCTGCTTTCATAATACTTTATATCCATGGAGTTCAGCCATTCATTGATGCCATCAAGTGAAGATTGAGGAATGGCATCAATGCGGAGTACATTCTGCTTGAAGTCTTTGAAAACAATAGCCATTATATCAAACGCCTTTTTCCCAAGTCCTACTCTCTCAAGGTTAAAAATCTCAATCTCACTAATAATGATTACTAAGAAAGGTAATTCCACCAACTCTTCCAAACAATTTACTGTAGGAACAATAAAATCCTAGGCTTTGAAAGGAACTCCATGAAAACCAAGCTCTCTAAATGCTATATCAAACTCTAGTTCAAAATCTTTTAGATGAGGCTGCTCCCATAACTCTCTTACTTGCTTGACAAATCCTTGAAACTGTGTATTGATTTTATTTTTCTTGTCCCTCTCTCGTTGTTCTTCCTCGATTTCATTAGGATCATATATGGACCTTCTTACACCTCCTAAAGTACGGACCACATCCATTACCTCCACATAAAACTAGAAATCCTTGGTCTTCTCGGTTCCCATGTCGTGATATGGTTATGCAAATGAAAATGAAGCAAAGTAATCATCTCCTTCTTCACTAGCTGGAAGAATGCATGCTTAATGTTTTGATACATGATATCAACTCTCTCTTCTTCTCTCATGCTTGAATACTAAAATCCATTATGGTGGGCCTCCAGAGTTCTAGTCATCTTTCTTCCTCTTCCACCAAATGTTGGCTTGATCCACAAGTCTGCCAGCCTAATTGGCTTTGTTTCTTAAAGTTGAAGTTTCTCCCGACTCAACAGTATTAGCTGTAACTTTTTTGAAATTTTATTATGGTATGTGCACTTTGATATGATGTAATATGATTATGGTTTCATCTCATATATTGTAATATTAGATATATAATAGAAAAATAAAATATTGCATGAAATAAATAATAACTTTTCATTTATAAAGTTTTTTTTTTGTAGAACACAGGTCTTCCAGAAGATCAAGATGATCCTCAACATGATATAGATCCACAAAATATTGGTTCTACCGGTACAAATCACATGGCAGAGGATGATGATGATGAAAATACGAAAGACATCAAGGCCGGTAATGATGATGATGATGATGATGATGATGATGATGATCACAATGGTGATGATGATGATGAGACATTTGGTGATAGTAAGCAGTGACATTCATGATCATATAAACTACATCATGGATCATTGTTGATATATCGTTATGATGACTCTTTTTATGGTTGCTATCATATGTATCATTTTCACAGCCTACAGTACTATATTGTTGAGTTGTATCATATTGACATGTATCATCTTGACTTGTATCAATTTGAGTTACATAATTTATCAATTTTATTTATATCATTTGTACATGTATCATTCTCACTTATGTCGACTTTTGGACATGTATCATTTTGACATGTTTTTGATGTACTGGCATATTTTATTTTCACTTATTTTAGTTATATATGATGATGATCTTATCAGTATTAACTTTTCAATTTATATATATTAAAAGTGGTCGATGATTTTTGGAGGGATATTTATTAAGTATGCTGATTTTAATTTACTACTCAGGATGGTTGTTGTCAAATTCAATTAAATTATAGATATTTGACTCACTTGTTTTAATTATAGATGATGATCAAAATAATTATATTTTTATTTACTCATATGAGTTCAATAATTAAATTACTTAGTCTATAATCATATGAGTTATTTAAGAGGCATGATATATTTAACTAATTAAATTGGAAAAAAACGTATTAAATTAATAAATGGAAGCAAAACAAGAAGCATTTTTAGAAGCAACAATGGAAGCCAAATTAGAAGCAAATCAAAAGCAATCTTGGAAGAAAAATTGGAAGCAAACCTAGAAGCAAACCTGGAAGCAAACCTGGAAGAAAAATTGGAAGCAAACCTGGAAGAAAAATTGGAAGCAAAATCGAAAGCAAAATTGGAAGAAAAATCGGAAGCAAAATCGAAGCAAAACTGGAAGCAAAATCGGAAGAAAAATCGAGAGCAAAATCGGGAGAAAAACTGGAAGCAAAACCAAAAGAAAACCTAGAAGCAAAACCAGAAGCAAAAATGGAAGCAAACTTGGAAGAAAAACCAGAAGCAAACGTGGAAGCAAAATTCGAAAGAAAAACTGGAAGCAAAATCGGAAGAAAACTTAGAAGCAAAACCAGAAGCAAAACTGGAAGTAAAATCGGAAGAAAAATTGGAAGCAAAACCAGAAGAAAAACTAGAAGCAAAACTGGAAGCACAACTAGAAGCAAAACTAGAAGCAAAACTGGAAGCAAAACTAGAAGCAAACTTGGAAGCAAAATTTGAAGCAAACCTGGAAGCAAAATTGGACGTCAAATTGGAAGAAAAACTAGAAGACAAAATGGGAGTAGACATGGAAGCCAAACTAGAAGCCAAATTGGGTGCCCATTTTGGCGCAATTTCTGAAATAAAACATATTAAATTAATAATTGGAAGCAAACCTAGAAGCAAACTTGGTAGCAAACCTGGAAGCAAACCTGGAAGAAAAATTGGAAGCAAACTTGGAAGAAAAATTGGAAGCAAAAGTGGAAGCAAAATCGAAAGAAAAACTGGAAGAAAAATCGGAAGCAAAATCGGAAGCAAAACTGGAAGCAAAATCGAAAGAAAAATCGAGAGCAAAACCGAAAGAAAACCTAGAAGCAAAACTAGAAGCAAAACTAGAAGCAAAACCCGAAGCAAACTTGGAAGAAAAACCAAAAGCAAACGTGGAAGAAAAATCGAAAGAAAAACTGGAAGCAAAATCAGAAGCAAACTTAGAAGCAAAACTAGAAGCAAAACTGGAAGAAAAATCAGAAGAAAAATTGGAAGCAAAACTGGAAGAAAAACTAGAAGCAAAACTAGAAGCAAAAGCGGAAGCAAAACTGGAAGCAAAACTAGAAGCAAACTTGGAAGCAAAATTTGAAGCAAAACTGGACGTCAAATTAGAAGCAAAACTAGAAGAAAAAATGGGAGTAGACATGGAAGCCAAACCGGAAGCCAAATTGGGCACCCATTTTGGCCCAATTTCTGAAATAAAACATATTAAATTAATAAATGGAAGCAAAACAAGAAGAATTTTTAGAAGAAAAAAAGGAAGCAACAATGGAAGCCAAATTAGAAGCAAACCAAAAGCAATCTTGGAAGAAAAATTGGAAGCAAACCTAGAAGCAAACCTGGCAGCAAACTTGGAAGCAAACCTCGAAGAAAAATTGGAAGCAAACTTGGAAGAAAAATTGGAAGCAAAAGTGGAAGCAAAATCGAAAGAAAAATTGGAAGAAAAATCGGAAGCAAAATTGGAAGCAAAACTGGAAGCAAAATCGGAAGAAAAATAGAGAGCAAAATCGGGAGCAAAACTGGAAGTAAAACCAAAAGAAAACCTAGAAGCAAAACTGGAAGCAAAATCAGAAGCAAACTTGGAAGAAAAACCAGAAGCAAACGTGGAAGCAAAACCGAAAGAAAAACTGGAAGCAAAATCAGAAGCAAACTTAGAAGCAAAACCAGAAGCAAAACTGGAAGTAAAATCGAAAGAAAAATTGGAAGCAAAACCGGAAGAAAAACTAGAAGCAAAACTGGAAGCACAACTAGAAGCAAAACGGGAAGCAAACCGGAAGCAAAACTGGAAGCAAAACTAGAAGCAAACTTGGAAGCAAAATTTGAAGCAAACCTGGAAGCAAAACTGGACGTCAAATTGGAAGCAAAACTAAAAGAAAAAATGGGAGTAGACATGGAAGCCAAACCAGAAGCCAAATTGGGTGCCCATTTTGGCGCAATTTCTGAAATAAAACATATTAAATTAATAAATGGAAGCAAAACAAGAAGCATTTTTAGAAGCAACAATGAAAGCCAAATTAGAAGCAAACCAAAAGCAATCTTGGAAGAAAAATTGGAAGCAAACCTAGAAGCAAACCTGGCAGCAAACCTAGAAGCAAACATAGAAGCAAACCTGGAAGAAAAATTGGAAGCAAACCTGGAAGAAAAATTGGAAGCAAAAGTGGAAGCAAAATTGAAAGCAAAACTGGAAGAAAAATCGGAAGCAAAATCGGAAGCAAAATCGGAAGAAAAATCAAGAGCAAAACCGGGAGCAAAACTGGAAGCAAAACTGAAAGAAAACCTAGAAGCAAAACCAAAAGCAAAACTGGAAGCAAAACCGGAAGCAAACTTGGAAGAAAAACCAAAAGCAAACGTGGAAGCAAAACCGAAAGAAAAAATGGAAGCAAAATCGGAATTAAACTTAGAAGCAAAACCAGAAGCAAAACTGGATGTAAAATCAGAAGAAAAATTGGAAGCAAAACCGGAAGAAAAACTGGAAGCAAAACTGTAAGCACAACTAGAAGCAAAACCGGAAGCAAAATCGGAAGCAAAACTGGAAGAAAAACTAGAAGCAAAACTAGAAGCAAACTTGGAAGAAAAATTTGAAGCAAACCTGGAAGCAAAATTGGATGTCAAATTGGAAGCAAAACTAAAAGAAAAAATGGGAGTAGACATGGAAGCCAAACTGAAAACCAAATTAGGCACCCATTTTGGTGCAATTTCTGACGTTACTTCTCGGTGCTATATTAGGCGCTAATATAGGTGCTGTGATTTTTTGGCGCTATATTAGGTGCTAATAGAGGCGCTGTGATTTTTCGACGCTAAATCCAACATAAAATTCAGTGCCAAAATGACCATACCTGTTTGCATCGGGTTGAGCACCAGCCAAATTGTTCAAGTCATGCTCTCAAAATACACTAAAATTTGGCACAAAATTCGGTGCTAATTGCTTGTTTTGCTTTAGTGTCAGCAAAAATCAGGATCTCCCAAAAAGTGTAAACCACTATTGTAGAAACACCCCACTTGTCCAAGCTACACAAACTAACACTCCCTCTTAGCGAGGTAGGTGTTCTTCATAACACCCAACTTATCTCTAAAGAATTGATAAATTTTTTCTTGCTCAATTCCTTTGTCAAAATGTCTTCTAGCTACTGATCTATAGGTATATACTATAGTTGAACAATCCTCCACTATACATAATCCTTGATTAACAGATACTTGATGTCTATATGCTTATACCTATCATGAAACACCAGATTCTTAGATAATCTGATGTAACTCTGATTGTCTTAGTGTATCACCATAGTCTCAACCCTCTAACCAAACAAGGCTACTAGCAACTTCCTAAGCCATATAGCCTCATACATTTCCATATTAGTTGTTATGTATTTTGCTTCTACAAAAATCAGAGCCACAGACTTCTACTTCCTGCCATACCAAGAGATAACTCCTAATCCCAAGCTCAAGTAGTACCCTGAAGTGATTTTTCTATCCACTATACTATCTACCCATTTTGTATTAGTATAGCCTATCAACTTGATACCATCACCTTGAGCATATCTAATCCCATACTCGATTGTACCACACAAATACTATAGCACATGCTTTTTTGTTGTTCAATACACTCTCTTTAGATCAACCATGAACTGACTAAAATATTTTACTACAAAGGATATATCTAGCCTAATGTTGACTAAATAGATGAGAGACCCAATCAATTGTCTATATAAGGTTGCGTCTACATCCTTCTCCCTGGATGAGTCTACCTTCTTCCAATTCATGATCAAAGGTGTAGACATGGCTCTACAATCCTCCATCTCGAACCTCCTCAATATTTTGATGCAATATTTCCCTTTTCAAAGGAAAATCTCTTCATCTATCTACCACACCTTCATGCCTAGAAATTAGTACATAAGCCCCAAATCCTTGATCTCGAACTTTGTTGCAAGGTCCCTCTTGCACTCCTCTATGAGCCCCAATGAATCTCTTAAAAACAAGTCATCCATATATAGAACAAGAATGAGAACCTCACCACCAACCACCAAGTAGTAGAGGTTAGCATCCGCCTCACTCTTCATGAAGCCCATTCCCTACAAGTATCTATCAATGTGCTCATACCATGCCTTGGGAGCCTACTTGAGTCAATAAAAATCTCTCTTCAATCTACACATGTGGGTTTTGTTGATGTGTGCTACAAAGCCCTCTAGTTGTTCTATGTACACCTCCTCTACCAATTCACTATTAAGAAATGTTGTCTTGACATCCATTTGATGGATCTGGCATCTTATTTGTGATGCAAGTGAGATGATAGCTTGTATAGAAGTATACCTAACCACTGGAGCAAATGTCTCCTCATAGTCTATTCCCTCCTTTGAAGAGAACCCCTTGGCCACAAACCTTTCCTTGTATTTATTGATGCTACCATCTGCACTATGCTTTATCTTATATATCTAGCATGATACAACCACCACCCTATCTATCAATCTAGGCACAACCTCCCACACATCGTTATTCACTATTAAGGTATATTCCTCCACCATCACATCTCGCCATACCTGATACTGTGTGGCCTCTAGATAGCTAGAAGGTTCTCTATCTACCAGTTGGTCATGACTAATTTTATACAATCATTATACCTGGATAGTTGTTTCTGTTGTCTACTACTTGTCCTAGGAGCTCCCACAAACTCCTCAATACCCCTATGTGTATGTTAAACATCATGGTTCTTTCTGCCAATTGTAGAGGATGAAATATCAACCTTCATGTCTTCTTGATGCATCTCTTAGATCTATTGCATTTGTTGCTCCATAATCTAAAAACTCTTAGCACTTGAGCTTGTGATTATACTAGTACCTATACTCATGCTTCACTTCCCCTAATTTGATTGAGTGATCCATGGATATTTTTTTGGTTGCTCACTCTGATCATGTACTAGAAAATCTTTGGACCTCCTATATTTCTTTTCCTCCATGAAATTGACATCATGCCTAACTATAATCCTCTTGGCCCCTGTAATAAATATCTAATATACTTTTGAGGTTTTTTTGTACCCCACAAAGTACCATCTCTCTATAGTTTGATATAACTTGGAACAAGTAGTCCCTGGAATGTGAAAAAATGCCACTGCCAAATATCCTAAAGTAATTGACATTTGGCTTCTACCCTATGAATGCATCCTTTGGTGTCATCTTTCCCAATACCTTATGTGGAACCCTATTCTATAAGTATATTGTCGTATTGTGTGCCTCTACCTAGAAGTAATGTTTCATATCCTGGTCATACACCATAGCCCTTGTTGCCTCTGATATAGAATGATTCTTCCTCTTAGCAACATCATTCTATTGCAGGTTGCAAGGAACAGTCTGCTCTCTCTTTATTCCTTCCTTGACACAAAAATCCTAGAAATCTTAACCTTTTTACTCACCTCCATTGTTTGACTGAAAAACCTTTATCTTCCTGCCCATCGAATTCTCTACAAGAGCTTTAAACTTTTGGAAATGACTAAAAACCTCATCCTTAATCTTTAAGAAGTATATGCAAGTTTTCTTGGAGAAATAATCAATAAAAGTAATAAAGTACTCGTATCCTTTGAGAGAATTCATCGACATTGGTCCACATATGTCTCAATGCACTAGATCAAGAACACCATTGGATCTAGTGTCACTCAAAAAATTTCCTTTCATAAAATTCCCCAACACACATCCCTTACATACATCATCATGTTCTATGCTCACCTCTGGAACACCTCTCACTATCTCATGAAGCAACTTAAGTGCTCCATGATATATATGGCCCATCCTCCTATGGCATAGCTCTCCTTGATCTCTAGGATTATTGATACTCATAAGTATCTTATGACTATCAAATTTTAACCTATAAAGTTGGTCGCTTCTAATTCCAATATCTATGGGTGATTTCCAATCCTTATGCTTTATTAACACATGCACCCCTCTAAACAGTATATTGTAGCCTTTATCCTGAATTAGTATATGAAAATCAGATTCATACCTAAGCCTAGCACATGCAAAGCATCATGAATGGGAATTTGCTTGTCATTCTCCCTATGAAATAGAATAGTCCATTTCCTAACCAGATTGTTTTGGAAATTTTCCCAATAGAAATTTGGATTCTGATGTCCTCCTTATGACTGGAGAAGTACTCTCTATTGACCAACAATTTTTGCACCAAAATATCAACCCGTTAATGTCCGATAAAACTGCTAGAGTTAATGGATCCACAAGAGGCAGTTAGTCCATGTCACGAATATTGAGGGGAGTGTTGGCCATCTTCCAAAAAACTCTTTAATCCATGACTTCTCACCATCAATATATTGAACTTTCCATCATATTGATCTTCACTGCATTATTGACACCCTGCAACATATTTTATTACAATTTTATCAATATCCTTGACATATACAGTCTTAAAGGCATTAATGCTAATAGTGTTGACATCAATGACAAGCACATATCAGAAATATCCAACAATCTCCAACAATCTTTCCCTTTGGAATTGATGGTAACACATGATGTGAAAAACACCATCAATAAAATTATGTCTTAGCACTTTCTCCTCCTTAGGTTCTGGTGCAGGAGCACCCATAGGTTGCCATAGGTTGCCATAGGTTGTCTAGGAAAATTTTTTCTAGGATAACTAAGCAATCTATTTTGGCTTTTTTTGTTGTGTTTACATGAAGGTCATGTTGACCATAGAGTAGGTGTAATAGAGTTGAAGTTCAAATGAGGCCTAGGACTTTTGCAAGGTGCAAATTGGGCTAGGAAGTTGTATTGCAACTGTGCAAACTTTTGAAATGTTGCTTACTTGGAAACTACAAGAGACCAAGAAGAGCCCAAGGGAGAGGATAACTGATTGGTGACCCTATTTATGGGATGCCTTGGCATTGGAGTGAGGTGGGAAGCATTTTATACTATTTAAGTTTTTGAAATCAAGAAAAAGCATATGTGAAATCTGTTTGAAATTTCTGGTTTTTGCATTGTTGTGATGTTTTAATGGATTAGTTTGAAACTGTAATTCATGCATGGTGTAGGGTAGCTTTTCTTTGAGTACTGTGTGGCATTAGATATTTTGTTTTTCTAGTTTCAAGCATTGTTTGTAAATAGTTTTGTGTTCTATACTGTTGTTGGTCTAAACCAGGCAGTTTGTAAAGAATGGAATGTTAGTTCACTTTCCCACCATACAAATTGTACGGCCCTTTGGGATCAGTGACTAGACTCCATGGTTGTACATATGGTAGGAGTTAGAGCCTTTGAAAGCACGGGAGCTAATGTTGGAGTCTTATCCTAGGCGAGCTAGAGAAGAGCCTGGTTAGGAAAGACCATAGTGCAGAGCACTTGATTTGTAGAGGTGTTAATTTTGTGAAAAATTTCCTTTTGGAGAAGGAAGATATGAGTCTTACCAAGCTATGGTAAAGAGGAAGAGACTCTACCAATCTATTTGTGAGGGGAAAACTTAGGAAGTTGCAGGGAAGCCAGGAAAGGGCTTAAAAAGCCTTAGTTTTGCTCATTTTCAGGTTAGGGCATTGCACGGCCAGTTGTGGCCCAATACCCCAAAAATCCTTGAGGGGTGGGCATATGAACCAGGAATCCCAAGAAAATATTGGGGTGTTCTTTGAAAGGACTTTGGGAAAAACCCTGATTTCTCAGAGAAGGAGACCTAATAAGGCTAGTAGTCTTCTAGGCCTAATAGAGGGGTTTGGTGAAAGCAACCTGCAGATAGAGCTAGGTGGATCCCTAATACCCCTAGTAGGATGGATTGAAGTCTTTGGAAGCACCTCGACACCTCTGTAAAACTATTTCAATAAATTGGAGGTTGGTAGCCTTTAAGACAGTTTAAGGGCTAAGGGCTAGTATTTCAAGATTGCACCAAGTTTTGACTTGGGAGAAGGAACTTTGTTGATAGTTGGGTTGGAAAGGAGAACTAGGGGATACTAAGAAGAAACATATCCTATAGGTTGCAAGTGGTGGAGAAAGACACCCTAGAGGTCTTCCAAGAAAGACTTAGAGCATGAATCAGTGAGTGATTCATCCAACCTCCCTATCAGATTGGTATCAGAGCAACAAACGATTTGGGATTGAATATTGTATGTCAGAGATTGAGTCTAGTGGTTCTACAATCATGGTGACAAATATAGAATTGGCCAATAAGGTCGAAGATCAGGAGGAAGACAATAGGTTATTGAGGGAAAGAATAGCCCAACTTGAGCAAGCAATGAGTAACGTGCAGACCAAGACTGATGAGATCAGTGATAAATTGGGAGGAAGAGTACCCAAGAGTGAAGAGGTTGCAGAGGAAGACAAGACCCCTGAACCTGACCCTTTTTTGCAAGAAGAGCCTTTCTTATTGAAGGCTATGAGTGGAAAAGAACTTGAAGGCATACCACTTTTTAGTGGAAAATTGGAAGCAGATCTAATCATGGACTGGATAGAGGGAATGGAGAACCATTTTGAGTGTGATGGAGTCACTGAAGCACAAAAGGTAAGAGTGGCCAAATCAAGATTGAGAGGTTTGGCTTTGACATGGTGGAAGTTCCTCCAGACAGAGAGAGAAAAGGAAGGCAAGAAACCTATTTCCACTGGGAAGGGAATGGTTTCAAAAGTGAGAGAGGCATACATGCTAGATGACTACGAAATTCAGTTCCATAAGAAATAGAGCTTGAGACAAAGAGACCAAGATGTAAATTCCTATAGAGAGGAGTTTCAAAAACTTTGCATGAGGTCTAATGTGTCTGAGGATGAAAGCCTTAAGGTGGCTAGATACCTTAATGGTTTGAAGTGGAACATACAAGAGGAGATGACTCTTCTAAGTCCCAAAATAGTACACCATTGTTATCAGTTGGCTATAAATATTAAAGAGAAAAGTAAGAGGAAACAAGATCAAGCTTCCAAGAGCAGAGGAAAAGGCAGATATCAAAGAGGACATAGAGGTGGATACCAAGGTAGAGGGACTGAACAAAGAAGTCAAGGAGAGTCTAAACTCACAGAGCATGGAAATGAAACAACTTCTAGAGGAGGTTATGGAAGAGGTAGAGGATCTCAAGGAGGTTCTAATAGAGGAAGAGGTGCAAGCAGAAGTAACTCCTACTTTGCTAGGATGAAATGTTATAATTGTGGCCAAGTGGGACATCCTACTTATAGGTGCCTGCAGAAAGCAACTTCTTCTAACACAAAAAAGAGAATAGCATGTGCTCAAGAAGACACTATGAGTGCCAAGTCACCAGAGGCTAGTCATATTGAATCAGAAATGGGGGAGAACTTGATGTTTAGAAGGGTTCTAATCAGACAACCAGTCAAGAAGGAGCCAAAGCAAAGGAGAGCCTTATTTAGGGTGAGATGCAAAATACTTGGGAAGGTGTGCAAAGTTATAGTGGATTCAGGGTCCACTGATAACATCGTCTCAAAGGAAGCAATGAGGAAGTTAAAATTGGAAAAGATGCCCCATACTAATCCTTACAAGGTGACATGGCTAAATAAAGGGCAGAGTGTTCTTGTGAATGAGCAGACATCAGTGGAATTCTCCATTGGAGGATACAAAGACAAATTGGTTTGTGGTGTGTTTCCTATGGATGCATGCCATCTTCTATTGGGTAGGCCATGGCAATATGATAGAGAAGCCATCTATGATGGAAAGGAGAACACCATCTCATTCAAGAAGGATGGAAAAAAATTTAAGTTACAGTCACTGTTGGATGAAGAAGAAGTAAATTCAAAGACCCCTAGTGTCTTGTTAAGCAGTGGCAAGGAGTTTATCAACACTCTTCAACAAGGAGGTGAAGGATATGTTATTATGGTGCAACCCAAGGAAGAAGACAAGACTAAGAAGCCAGCTATACTAGAAGTAGTCCAAAAGTTACTTGAGAAGTTCAAGGACATAGTCATTGATGGGACACCAGCAACATTACCTCCAAAGAGAGCTATCAATCATCAGATTGACTTCATACCAGGGGCTTCATTGTCGAACAAAGCAGCCTATAAACTCACACCAGATCAGAACCTAGAAGTGGCTAGGCAAGTGTAGGAGTTATTAGACCAAGGACTAGTCAGGAAGATCATCAGTCCATGTGCAGTACCAGTGGTCTTAGCAACCAAGAAAGGTGGTAAGTGGAGAATTTGCACTGAATCTAGGGCTATCAATAGGATTACAATCAGATATAGATTTCCTATTCCTAGGATAGAGGATTTGATGGACTATCTTGGAGGGGCAAAGTACTTCACTAAGTTGGATCTCAAAAGTGGGTACCACCAGATTAGAAACAAAGATGGGGATGAATGGAAGACATCTTTTAAGATGACTGATGGGTTGTATGAGTGGAGAGTTATGCCTTTTTGGCCTCTCAAATGCCCCTAGCACATTCATGAGGCTCATGAATGAAGTCCTTAAGGATTTCAGAGGGATATTTTTGGTAGTGTATCTAGATGATATAATCATCTTTAGTAAGACAGCAGAGGAACATTTGAAGCATGTGGAGATGGTACTTAATAGGTTGCAAGAGGAGGGGTTAGCCATCAATCTAGAAAAGTGTGAGTTCTTCAAGCAAGAGCTTGTGTATTTGGGGTTTGTAGTATCCCAAGGGTCATTGAAGATGGACCCAAGCAAGGTGGAAGCTATTCTAAATTGGCCTACACCAACCACTGGGATAGAGGTAAGGAGTTTTCATGGGTTAGCTTAGTTTTACAGAAAGTTTATAAGAAACTTTAGTGGCATTTGTGCATGAGTTCTTGATACTATCAAGGGTGTTCTAAAGACTAAATTTCAATGGACTCTTGAAGCAGAGAAGGGTTTTGAGAAGTTGAAACAAGAAGTGGCAACTCAACCCATCCTTTTGTTACCTAGCTTTGATAAGCTATTCACAGTGGAATGTGATGCCAGTGGAATTGCAATAGGAGGAGTACTAAGCCAAGAAGGCAGGCCTATAGCTTTCTTTAGTGAAAAGCTCAATGAGGATAAAAAGAAGTATTCTACTTATGACTTATAACTATATGCTCTAGTGCAGTCTCTTAGAAAGTGGATACATTATCTCCTAACTAAGGAGTTTGTTGTGTTTACAGATAACCAGGCACTTAGCTACATCAAGACACAAGAAAATTTAAGCAATAGGCACTTGAAATGGATGGAGTACCTCCAAGCCTTCACCTTTACTATCAAACACAAGAAGGAACAGTTGAAAAAGGTGGCAGATGCACTAAGCAGGAGGTTGCTGACAGTACAGGAGATTCAATTGAAAAGCATTGGGATAGAGAGTTTCAAGGATCTCTATGGAGAAGATGAAGACTTCTCTAAAGCATATAAGGTATGTTTTGATTTTGCTAATCATTTTCACAGTCAATTCTTAGAGTATACATTGTAGAGTGTACTTTTGTTCAAGGGGAATCATTTGTGTGTTCCCAAAGGTTCAATGAGAGAGAATCTCATCCAGGAGAAGCATAATGGTAGTCTCAGTGGTCATTTTGGTATCAACAAGACAATGGAGTTGGTACAGAGGCTCTATTATTGGCCCAAGTTGCCAAGGGATGTCAGAAGATATGTGGAGCAATGTGCAGTTTGTATGAAAGCCAAGGGGGGAGCTAGCAATGCAGGTTTGTATCAACCTCTACCTATTCCCAATAGACCATGGGAATGCATTAGTATGGATTTTGTGGTAGGACTCCCTAAAACTAAGACAGGGTTTGATAGTGTTTATGTGGTGGTAGATAGGTTCATTAAAATGAGTCACTTTGTTCCTTGCAAGACCACCCATGATGCTAGTTATATTTCTCATCTTTTCTTCAAAGAGATTGTGAGGATCCATGGATTACCATTGAGCATAGTATCCGACAGAGAAGGGAAATTTATGAGTCATTTTTGGAAAACTCTATGGAGCAGACTGGGTACTAACTTATCTTTTGGTTCAACTTACCATCCTCAAAAAGATGGACAAACTGAGGTGATAAATAGAGTGTTAGGTAACCTTCTAAGATGCCTAACCAAGGAGTATGGTTAGACATGGGACTTGGTCATATCACAAGCTGAATATGCCTACAATGACAGTGTGAACAGGACCACAGGTAGGAGCCCTTTGAGATAGTATATGGTATGCACCCAAGAGGTGTGTGTGAGCTTAGAGATCTAGGAGCTATGGAGCATAGGAGTGGCCATGTAGAGGATTTCTCTCAGACCATGAAGGAGATTCAGGAGCAAGTGAAGAAAACAATCACAGAGGCTACCCACAAGTTGAAAACTAAGGTGGATATGTCTAGGAAGGATATCCAATTTATAGTAGGTGACTATGTCATGGTCCATCTCAACAAATCCAGATTGCAGAAAGGAGTACCAAAAAAGTTGCAGATGAAGAGAGTGGGACCATGTAAAGTATTAGCTAAGTATGGAAAGAGTGCTTACAAGGTGGAGCTTCCTACAGACTTAAGTATTTCACCAGTGTTTAATGTAGCTGACTTGATCAAGTATAAAGGACCAGTGACTGATGTGAATCTGAATAGTATGGATGTCTTGGAGGATGTGAGTACTATAGTCTTACCTCCTAAGCACAAGCTGCAAGCAGATAGGATCTTGGAATCTAGAGTGAAGAAGTCTACTCAGCACAAGGTCTACATGGAACACCTCATACAGTGGAAAGACAAACTAGAGTCTAAGGCTACATGGGTGGAGGAAGCACATTTCAATAAGTATGGAATTGATCTATCTCTGATCTCTCCCTAGATCCCTTAGTGTTTGCCCAGAGGGGGGAGAATGGTGCAGGAGCACCCATAGGTTGCCATAGGTTGTCTAGGAAAAATTTGTCTAGGATAACTAAGCAATCTATTTTGGATTTTTTGTTCTATTTAGGTGAAGGTCATGTTCACCATAGAGTAGGTGTAATAGAGTTGAAGTTCAAATGAGGCTTAGGACTTTTGCAAGGTGCAAATTGGACTAGGCAGTTGTATTGCAACTGTGCAAAATTTTGAAATGTTGCTCGTCTGGAAGCTACAAGCAACCAAGAAGAGCCCAAGGGAGAGGATAACTGATTGGTGACCCTATTTATGGGATGCCTCGGCATTGGAGTGAGGTGGGAAGCATTTTATACTATTTAAGTTTTTGAAATCAAGAAAAAGCATATGTGAAATCTGTTTGAAATTTCCGGTTTTTGCACTGTTGTGATGTTTTAATGGATTAGTTTGGAACTATAATTCATGAATGATGTAGGGTAGTTTTTCTTTGAGTACTGTGTGGCATTAGATAGTTTGTTTGTCTAGTTTCAAGCATTGTTTGTAAATAGTTTTGTGTTCTATACAGTTGCTGGTCTAAACCAGGCAGTTTGTAAAGAATGGAGTGTTAGTTCACTTTCCCATTGTACAAATTGTATGGCCCTTTGGGATAAGTGACTAGACTCCATGGTTGTACATATGGTAGGAGTTAGAGCCTTTGAAAGCACAGGAGCTAATGCTGGAGTCTTATCCTAGGCGAGCCAGAGAAGATCCCGGTTAGGAAAGACCATAGTGCAGAGCACTTGATTTGTAGAGGTGTTAATTTTGTAACAAATTTCCTTTTGGAGAAGGAAGATATTATTCTTACCAAGCTATGGTAAAGAGGAAGATACTCTACCAATCCATTTGTGAGGGGAAAACTTAGGAAGTTGTAGGAAAGCCAGGAAAGGGCTTAAAAAGCCTTAGTTTTGCTCATTTTTAGGTTAGGGCATTGCACGGCCAATTATGGCCCAAGACCCCAAAAATCCTTGAGAGGTGGGAATATGAACCAGGAATCCCAAGAAAATATTGGGGTGTTCTTTGGAAGGACTTTGGGAAAAACCCTAATTTCTCGGAGAAGGAGACCTAATAGGGCTAGTAGTCTTCTAGGCCTAATAGAGGGGTTTGGTGAAAGCGACCTGCAGATGGAGCTAAGTGGATCCCTAATACCCCTAGTAGGATGGATTGAATTCTTTGCAATAACTTCCACACCTCTGTAAAACTATTTCAATAAATTGGAGGTTGGTAGCCTTTAAGGCAGTTTAAGGGCTAAGGGCTAGTACTTCAAGATTGCACCAAGTTTTGACTTGGGAGAAGGAACTTTGTTGATAGTTGGGTTGGCAAGGAGAACCAGGGGATCCTAAGAAGAAAGAGATCCTATAGGTTGAAAGTGGTGGAGAAAGATACCCTAGAGGTCTTCCAAGAAAGACTTAGAGCATGAATCAGTGAGTGATTCATCCAACCTCCCTATCAGGTTCTTACTCTTTTCTTCTTAACTCTTCCACATATTTTCACATGACTCTTCTCCCCCTTTGACATTAATGACAAAGTTACACACAAGCTTTGAACCACATATCTAAACATTTGACTACTCCCTCTTTAACCCACAACTTCTCACCATCAATATACTGAACTTTCCATCATACAGATCTTCATTACATTACCGACACCCTGCAACATATTTCATTACAATTTTATCAATATCCTCGACATATACAGTCTTAAAGACATTAATGCTAATAGTTTTGACATCAATGACAACCACATATTTTCAATATCCAACAATCTCCAACACTCTCTAACTCCATCCATATGAAATAATGCCCCACTATCTATATACCAAACACCCTATGAGGTTGAGCTAACTATACAAGCTATGAGTGAAAAATTATCCTCCATTCTACTAGAAATCTCATCTACACTTGAAGCTTTTGTTTGCTTCTTTCCATTATTTTCGCTTTTCTTTCTTTGCAAGAAATCGCTGACATTTAATGGACAAACTCGTGACAACCATAACATTTGATCTTAGTGAAGTCCTTCTTCTTCTCACTTTTGCAATTGATCCTTTGGTAGACCCATTCTTCACTTTCCCCTTTCTTGGTAGGGAATTTTTTTCATATTCTACCTTACTTTTCTAACTATTCTTGTTGGTTCCACTCACAAGAATTAAGCTAAGCTCCTCCTGAGTGAAATAACTCTATAGTCGATCCCAACTCGATAAGGGGTCTCATCCATTAATAACTTGAACAAAGACATCCCACTGCTTATTAAATCCATTCAGGGCTTTACGTACTAGCTCATCATTATCTAGTTTATCTCCAATAGCTACCAACTCATCCTTGACAAGTCTAAGTCTGGTGAGGTAACTTATAACATCTTCTCCCTTAATCATCTGACTATTCCTCAACTTTTCTCTGAGAAACAGCTTTTGGTTAGTGGTAGAATTCTAGTACAGATATAGAATGGTATCCCACATAGTCTTTAACACTATCAAGAATTATCCTCCTCACCTTGGCATCTTCCTTCTTATATGCTAAGATCTATGTTTGATCTGTAGGTAAAACTACAACACTGGTCACATATAACTTGATACCATTCTCTTCCAGCAATAAAGAAATTTTGGATTTCCAGACACCAAAATTTGAGGCTTCATCCAATCTATCCTAATCTCTTAAACCTGTTTAGGTCATTTCAAAATATGAGTAAAACCCAAATAATTCTGAAAAGGTCAAACTGGGTTTTATAAGCCCTTAATTTTTCCTTCTTATGCCTATGCTAAGCCTTTTCTACCCTTAGATCAAATCTAATACCATGTGAAAACTCTATTGTAGTTACTGATTATTAATATCCCATCTATATGGATTATTTGACTGCTAAAAATTAATTCACAGAAAATATTGAAAATAACACAACTACAATTTCATAAATAAAATCATAGAAATAGAGAAGAAAATATGAAAAACAATAAACACAATATTTTTGGACAAATTGTCCCTAGAAAAACCCCAAACAGAAAACCAACTTAGTAGATGAGGAATTTATATTAAATTTCATCAAATCAAGAGTTAGATAAACTACTTGCCTCTTACTGGTAGAGCTCCGGCAATATTTTTCTTCTTTGAAAATTCTTCCCTCAATTTTTCCTATAGAAATTCTACTACTATTGTATCCAATGCAATCACTACGCCTTTTCTATCACTACAAATTTGTTTGGTATCACTACAAATATTTCTCAAATATGTTCTCCAAATACCCATTGATCCCCTTTTATAATCTTCTCATTGAGCAACCAATGGACACGATTTAATCTCATTCGATGACTAAGATTATATGTTCTCTAACTAACCCTAACTAACCACTTTCTAGAAGTCTCTAGAGAAATCAATTAATTTATTAATTAATATTTTTGGGTATGGAGACACCTATCCAAGCTACTCAAACTAACATTTTATTTATAAAATTATTGTGTGTGCTTGCCTCTATCTATCATTAGAGTGGTGTTAGAGCAAGAAGACAAACTGGGCCAGTAATCTATTTTTCATAGTGTTGTTTAAGAAAGGAGGAAGTTTGCAAAGATAGTTTGTAGATCATATCAATACTTATTACTACCATAAAGATCATAATTTTTCAAAAGTGACAACAAAAATTAAGACATCATGAGTGGTTATAAAAGAGAGTCAACATAGTCATATTTGTGTTAAATTTTTTTAAAGAAGAAAATTTGTAATTTGAGAAGTCCCAAAGAGAGCCAAAGGAGAGTGTAGGCACACAAAGCCACTAAATCAATAATCAAAGGAAGAAGGAGATAAAAATCATTGTAGTAGAATCATATTCAAGTGTACATCAAGGTGAGTTTAAATTATTTGTTCAATGGGAAAGGAAAGTAAAAAGACGAAGAAAGAAACTACAAATCTAATGTATGCAAAAGATAGTTTGAAAGATGAATTGGTGAAGCTCAAAAAATGTAACTCACAATTGATAGAAAAGATAAATGATTTTGGAAAGGAAATATGTCAATACTTGTGTAAAAATGAGAAGGTGAAAGGGAAAAATGAAGAGGTAGAAGAAAGATTGAAGATATTTGATGAGGTGAAAGAAAACGTAAAGAGGTTGGAAGAGGAAAATAGTTTACAAAAGGAAGATATATTAAAATTGAGAGAATAAAGTCTTTCTTCAAATGAATTACTTAAAGCTTATGTAAAGGGAAAAAAGAATCTAAAGTTTCATGCTTATGAAAATGAAAACCAGAGTCTAAAGTCTAATCCTATATTATCTAATGTGTCATGTGATACAATTGATTTGTTTTATTCATTAGATGAATTGTTTGATAATTGTGATATAGTTAAAGCCTCCCTTGATGAAAATTATAAGGAAGACAACAATGTTATTGAATCTATGAATCTTTCTAGTTGTGAGGATAATGAGAAAGCATGTTCTTCAAATAATTTTGTGTTTAAGATAATGAAAATAATGGGTTAGAAAGGAAAAGGTTTGGGAAAATATGGACAAGGAATTGTTGAGCCCATCAAGCCAATAGTAAGGCCAAAAAATGAAGGCCTTTGATATGTTAGTGGAAATAAAAATAATGTTTCAGGTTCAAACAAATTAATTCAAGAACTGCAATGCAAACAATGTTCTAATTTTCATAGGCATGGACACAAAAAAGAGATGTGTTGAGATCTTCATCCTTGCAGTATCTATAGATTAAAGAACCATTCTAAGAAATTATGTTGGAACAAAATTTTGAAGAAACAACCTTTAAAAGATAGTATAAAGATGGATTGTGGATGGATTTGTGTATCTAGTTGGAAAATGGTCCCAAATATGTTCAAAATTGAACAAATGAAAATTGGGGGCCCCTCTTTCACTTCTAGGGTTTTGGACCTAAAACGAGAGAGGTCAATCTTCACACACTTCACTCAAGAACAAGCCCTTGAGATTCCAATGCAAACGAGATTTAAATCTAGAAAAGGGGTTGTTCTAGGGGATGAATGATGTCAAATGAGGGGTTCACCACTAAGTGCAAACTTGTAAAAGACAATGAGTTGCAAAAAATAGTGTGATATGCAAAATGACTTAGAAAAGGACCGAGAAATGAAAGTAAAACATAATAGGAAAGAAAAATATGAATAGTGTGCACCTAGAAACCTTGAAGAGACTAGAAATAGATCTAATATTTTGGAAATGTTGATTTTTTGACCGATTGGGACTCATTCGCCAACTTGGGCGAATCAGTCCCAAATCTGAATTTCTGCATGGGAGCCTGTTTTGGGAAAAAGGGTATCAGAATCTACAATCTGATCTGATAGACAACTACAATGGGACTCATTCACCACTCTTGGTAACTCAGTCCCATTTAGCTTTTTTGTAAATTGAAGACTTTGATCTGCACGTTAACACCTATCCTTTCCTTCCAGCTTGACTTCCAGATCCGAATCTGGGAAAAACACCTACAAAATAGAAGGGTGATCCCACAATAGTGGTTTACAATTTTTGGCCAAACTAGACACTGAAATTATTATTTTAAACTAAATCTTCACATTCGGGCACCTATAGTGGCTAAACCATGAGGAATTTGAAGATGATGCAAACTAGATCTCATCACATTTTGTCTGTAGATTCTAAAAATATTTTTTTCAAAATTTTTGGAATCAGATTGCACTTCTTTTTCCATCTCCCATGAAAAGTCATTTTTTGTAGAAAACAACATTTTAAAAAAGTGACGCACACCGTATAACGCATAATTTTTTTTCCATGAAGGATAAAATTCTAATTCTTTTTAATTTAGATTTGTAACTTCGATATCTAGTGCTTCCACTTGATTGGATATTTTTTTATTGAATATTTTTTCTTTAATCAAGTTTCGAAGTCAAACCAATTACAATTCAAACATAGCATGACCTATAACACATAACCTTTTTTCATATATATCAAAATTCAAAATTTTTTTGTTGGATCAAGGACTTCAATATCTGGTGCACTCATATTTTTCAAAAAAAAAAAATGATGATCTGCTATTTTTTCACATGTGCGAAATAGCGAGCTTGATTTTCAGTGAAAAAATTATGTTCAATAAAACAAAAAAAAAAATACATAATAATATCAAAACATATTAAATTTATATTCATTGGATATCTCATTCTGAGGACTACTATGATCATTTCAAATAAATTTTTAATGAATTCATTTGATCCCCCAAAAGGTAAATCAAAAGTTATTTTTTATCAGCATTTTGATAGGTATAAAGGAGACTCTGTTGTATGTATGGTTTAAAACTAGAGGGGTTCTTGTTGGAAAAACAAGGATAGACAACTAAGAGGGGGGGTGAATCATTTGTTACCAAAATCAAACTTATTCAACATTAATCAACCTTTAATATCATATCTGATAATTAAAAGTAGAAGCATAAATCAATAACATATCAGAGACACATGAACACCAAGATTTTATATGTGGAAACTCTGTTAGGGTAAAAACCACAGTAGATGTTAGTCCACAAGATTATACCCTATTAAAATTATAATGAAGAATAAATAAAGAATGCACTTGCATTCAGACACACTGCCTAGAGCTCACTGCTCAAAGGGAAGGCTCACTACCTTACATAAGACAATCACATTAAATCCATTTGATGAATAAGAACTGAGAAATTAGCTTCTTCACAAGCCTGATTACAGTTCCAGTTAGGCACAAATACACTTCGCTCTGAAACCTTATTCACACTCTCTTCTGTATTCAGATGATCTGATATTTATTCACACATACACACACTCATACAGTGAGCATACTACAAAATTTAGAAACAATCATTCTTATATATACGCTACATGAATCTACATCAACAACTCTATCAACCATAGAATAAATAAATGAATTAGAACTTGTCGGCCTAAATACATAAACAACTCATAATGTGCACCAACCTAGGTCGGTCACAACATAGTAAGGACCTAAACCAACATCCTTGAGCATGCCAAACAATAAAATATTAATCCATAACTATCTGCAACACGCTATCACCATCATGTCGGCCAAGATCATGAAAAACTTGAACATACAAGGAAAAATCTTCAATCATGAACATTTCGATCAATGCGGGCATACTAAACTAATAGAGCATGATCTAGAAGCATCACTAAATATCTTAGAAACATACACAACAACCAAATTCACCAAAATTACAATCTCATCTTCTAGAAACACTTGCTATAGTAACTAAATAACTATAAGAACATAGGACTTCATAAATCTCTCAATTCTTTATGCGTACCACTGAAAATTTCAGACAACATACTAGATAATCTCATCAACAAACCATTTAGTGTGCACCACTTGATCATCTACGAACACAAATTTCCATCATTTTGACCTTCTCAGCTTCACTGGCTTCCTGCAATATATTTAAACAATTTTCTCAATCTCCTTGACATATACAACCTTTAGAATCACCAATGCTAATAGAATTGACATCAATGGCAACCACATATCAGCAATAGAATCACAACATCCAACAATCTCCCCTTTTGGCATTGATGGCAACACATGATGTGAAAAATAGTACCATCAACACAACTAGTTGTTCACATACTTCTCTCCCTTTGTTCTGCAGTTCTCCTCTCATAGTTATTCTCTCCCTTTCTTGACTCTTCTCTCCCTTTCTTCAAGTTTTTTTCACTTTATTCTTCTCCCCCTTTGAAATCAATGGAAAAAGTACACATGCTTTGATCACATATCATCTTAATCATCTGACTACTCCCCCTGAGTAGCAGCCACCATAACATCAATCTGAAACAAGATCTGACTGAGTAATTTGCAATCCTAAAAATAATTTCAGCTCTCCTATCATTCACATCTCAAATTCACTTTTCATTTGATCAACAAATTTCATGCATAAGTCATCATTACCTTCAAAAATAATGTCATCAACAAAGACTTCAATGATCAACTCTTTATCTTGATCTAATTTGAAATACAAATTGTTGTCAACAGTACCTTTATTGAATCCAAGCTTCAACAAGTATTTATCTTGTCTAGCATACCAAGCTCTAGGGGCTTGTTTGAGTCCATATAATGCTTTCTTCAACTGACACAGCATGTCATTTCCATCATTCAATTGAAATCCATCTAGTTGCTCAACATAACCTTCTTCTTCTAGTTCACCATTCATAAATGTTGACTTCACATCCATTTTATAGACTTTATAATTCTTGAGTGTAGCATAAGCAAGAAATAACCTTACAACTTCAATTCTAGCAACAGGGGCCCAAAGTTTTCTTCAAAATGAATACCTTCCATCTGTGAGTATCCTTTACATACCAATCTTTCTTTGTTTTTGATAACTTCACCCTGTTCATTCAGCTTATTTCGAAAGACCCATTTGGTTCCAATCACATTTTTGTCTTGAGGTCTAGGAACAAGAAACCATGTATCATTCTTCTTTATCTACATCAATTATTCCTTCATTGCTTCCATCCAATGTTCATCTTTGCATGCTTCACTGATATTTCTAGACTCAATATTGGATATAAAACAATATTCTTCTGCAATCCTTCTTCTAGTTTATACATCTTTGTTCTTGTCTCCTATAATATGACTCTCAGAATGACTTCTCTATACATATTTTGGAGTTTTGAGTTCTTCTATTTTTCTTTCTGCATTTCCACTGTCTTCTTCTTCTTGATTCTCTTGATTCACTAGAATAATTTGAATTTGATTCTATGTTTTCGCATCCTTTCCATTCTCAGTATTATCTTGTTGGTCATCTGAATCATATCCACAATACTTGGATGACTTTTATATATCCTCATCAACTCTAACATTTTCACTTTCAACCATCTTCTTCAATATTTTATTGTAGCACCGGTAGGCTTTACTCTTAGTAGAGTAACCCAGAAAGATTCCTTCCATCACTTCTAGATTCAAACCTACCAATATTTTCATCTCTCTTAATATAACATCTAGTTCCAAAGATTATGAAATACTTAATAGTAGGCTTATAACAAAACCATAGCTCAAAAGAAGTCTTACCAGAATTACCATTTACATTCACCCGATTGATAGTGTATATTGCAGTGCTTACAGCTTCTCTCCAATAGGAATAAGGAACATTACCTTCCAACATCATAGTTCTCGCAGCATCTAAAATTGTTTTGTTCTTTCGCTCAACAACTTCATTTTGTTGTGGGGTCCAGGGAGTAGATAACTATCTTTTCATTCCATGCTCTTCACAAAATGAATTGAACTCGTGGGAAGTGAATTTACCACCTCAGTCTAATCTCAAAAATTTGATCTCCAAACCTGTCTCAGTTTCTTCCATAGCTTTAAAGCTTTTGAATTTCTCAAATGCCTAATGTTCTTCTCTTAAGAAAGCAACCCAACCCATTCTAGAATAATCATCAATAAGCAACATAAAGTACATTTCTCCTTGTAGACTTTTGATTCTATATGGAACACATAAATCAGTATGTACCAAATCTAGTAGTCCATTTGAATGATACTATTTGCTCTGAAATTAAATTCTTGTATGTTTTCCCATCTGACATTCCTTGCATATAATGTTAGGAGGCTTCTCTAACTTAGGTAGATCTTTGACTGCTTTTGTGGAGCTTATTTTGACAATGTTATCAAATTTCACATGACACAACCTTCTATGCCACAACTAGCTTATATCAACTTGAGAAATCAAACAACTTTGGGTGATCCCACAAAGATGGTTTACAATTTTTGAGAGATTATGGTTTTTGCTGAAATCACATATTTTTAGAAAATATAATGATTTAAGCCTTAAAAAAATTTATTTTAAGGATTTAAATTGAAGAGGGTTTGATCAAACCACCTTAGATCAAATCCCCTTGGATAGAACCCTGCTAGTTTTAAACCATACCTACAACAAACTATCCTTTACACCAATCAGAATGCTGATAAAAAATCACTTTCGATTTACCTTTTGGGGAATCAAATTAATCCATTTAAAATTTATTTCAAATTATCATGGTATTCCTCAGAACGAGCTATCCAACGAATATAATTTTCATACGTTTTTTGTTTTTTTATGTATGTGCTTTTTTAGTTTTATTAAACATAGGTTTTTCATCAGAAATCAAGCTCTTTGTTCTACACATGTGGAAAGATAACATATTATCAAAATAAAATTTAAAAAAATATGTTCTGTCTGGGTATTGATGTCCTTGATCAATTAAAAAAATAAAAATTGAATTTCGATACATACAAAAAAAGTTATGTTGTATACAGCCCACCTATGTTTCAATTGTAATTGGTTTGACTTTGAAACTTGATTAAGGAAAACATATTTAATAAAACACTATGAAACCAAATGAAAGTGCTATATATCATAGTTACAAATCTAAATTCGAAAAAATTAGAATTTTATCCTTCATACAAAAAAGGTTATGTTGTATACGGTGAGCATCACTCCTTAAAAATGTTGTTTTTCTAGAAAAGATAGTTTTCAAAGGAGATGGAAAAAGAAGTGCAATCTGATTCCAAAAATCTTGAAAAAAATATATTTAGAATCTATAAACAAAATTTCACAAATCACTAGTCTGCATCATCTTCAAATTCCTCACGGTTTAGCCGCTATAGGAGCCCGAAAGTGAAGATTTAGTTAAAAAAAATCAGTTCAGTGTCCAATTTGCCCAAACATTGTAAACTAGTATTGTGAGATCACCCCTTTCACTAGCACTATTGAAGTGAAAAATATTACCTCTTGTCTTTGTTCCTGAAGCAATCACATTTCCTGAGCTTCCCAAAATCCTACACTTACCATCCTTGAATTGAAGATTGTAACCTTTGTCAACCATCTGTCCAACACTCAACAAATTGTGCTTCAAACCTTCAACATATAGAACATCATCAGTATTGCATTTACCTCCAAGAGAAATAGTGCCTCTGCCACAAATAACACTAGCATTGTTATCTCCAAATCTTACAACACCACCATCATATTTTTCCAAGCTTAGAAATTATCTTTTATCACCAGTCATATGATGTGAGCATCCGTTGTCAATCACCCATTCATCCTTCTCATCAATCTTGGCTGTAAGAGCTTTCCCAACATTAAGATTGCTAGTTGATTTAGTGGACACTGGACTATTTTCCTTGATAGAAATGAATACCCATTCATCCTCATTTCCAATTTCTTTATCAGATTCATCATCAGTAACACCTTCAGCATAATAGCATTTCTTTTGAAATCTAGTCTTGTTGGGTTTATACTTAGAGACTCTTTTAGGACATCTTGATGCAAAATGACCTATCTTACTGCAAGAGAAACATTTAATAGGTATCTTTCCTTTGTACTTACCTTTTCCTAAGGCTTCTTTTTTCATAATCAGTGCTTCTAGTTCTTCTAGCTCTCTTTCTTCATCTTCAATCAATTTCATTTATTCTTCATATTTGAATGTCTTCTTGGAACTCTCTCCTAGATTATATCTCTATTGGCGTTTTCCAGATATAGTATCTCTGAATGTAGACTTTGTCTTAGGTGAAGATTCACCAAATGCACTCAACTCAAAGGCAGCAAGTTTTCCAATCAGCATGCCTCTTGTCACATTTGTTACTGTGTCGAGCTCTTAAATAGCATGAGATTTTGTTTCATAAGAAGTAGGCACAGATCTAAGTATCTTAGCCACAATCTCATCTTCATCCAATGTTCCACTGACACATCTAATGTCCATCACTAATTCATTTACCTTTTGTGAGAAAGAAAAGATGTTTTCATCTTCACTCATCTTCATGTTCTCCCTTTTCCCTTTCAGACTTTGTAGCTTAGCACTTTTCACTAGTGAATCTCCTTCATACAATGTTTCCAAATTTATCCAGATCTCATGTGCAGTCTTCAAACCTATCACATTTTTCATCTTTGAATCTATCAAAGAACTTAGCAATGCTTCTATAGCCCTGGGATTAGTTTTTGCTTCTTTGATCTTATCAATAGTGGAGGCCCGACCATTCTGAGGAATAGTATATGCACTCTTTGTAATCTTCCAGAAGGGCTCACCAGTATACTTCAAATGACACTCCATTCTAACTTTCCACAAAGAGTAGTTTGTACCATTGAATCTAGGAAAATCCTTCTTGTAAGATGCCATCTTGGATCACCTCAAGCTATTATACTTATACATAGGAGCTAGCTCTGATACCAATTTTTGGTAAAACAAGGATAGACATCTGAAAGGGGGTGAATAAGTTGTTACCAAAATCAAACTTATTCAACATTAATCAACCTTTCATCTAAGATCTGATAATTAACAGTGAAAGCATAAATCAATAACATATCAGAGACACATGAACACCAAGATTTTATATGTGGAAACCCTGTTAGGGGAAAAACCATGATGGATGTTAGTCCACAATATTATACCCTGTTTAAAAGTATAATGAAAATGAATAAAGAATTCACTTGCATTCATGCCCACTACGTAGAGCTCACTGCTCAAAGGGAAGGCTCACTACCTTACATAAGACAATTAGATTAAATCCATCTGCTGAATATGAACTAATAAATTAGCTTCTTCACAAGATTGGTTACAGTTTTGGTTAGGCACAGATACACTTCGCTCAACCTTCTTCACTTTGCTTTGCATTTGGATGATCTGATCTTTATTCATACATACACACACTCATACACTGAGCATACTTCGAGCATACTACAAAATGTAGAAACAATCATTCTTATATATCTCCTACATGGATTTACATCAACAACTTTGTCAGCCACAGAATAAATAAATGAATTACAACTTGCCGGCCTCAATACATAAACAATTCTTAATGTGCACCAACCTAAGTTGGCCACAACATAGGAAGGACCTAAACCAACATCCTCAAGCATGCCAAACAATAAAATATTAATACATAAGGATCCGCAACACGTTATCACCATCATGTTGTCCAAGATCATGAAAAACTTGAATATACAAGGAAAAATCTTAAATCTCAAACATGCTAACCAATGCATATGTATAGAACTGATAGAGCATGATCTAGAAACATTATTGATCATCTCATAAACATACACAACAACCAAATTCACTAGAATTACAATCTCATCTTCTAGAAACACTTGTTATAGTAATTGAATAATTGTAGAAACATAGTACATCATAACTTTCTCAATTCTTGATGCGTACCACTAAAACTTTCAGACAACATACTAGATAAGCTCATCAACAAACCCTTTAGTGGGTGCCACCTGATCATCTATGAACACAACTTTCCATCATTGTGACCTTCTCAGCTTCACTGGTTGCTTGTAATATATTTTAAAAAAATCTCAATCTCCTAGACATATACAGCCTTTAAAATCACCAATGCTAATAGTGTCGACATCAATGACAACCACATATCAGCAACACAATCACAACATCCAACAGTTATAGCCAAGGGGGTTTGATCTAAGGTGATTTGATCAAACCCTCTTCAATTGGAATCCTTAAAATGGAACTTTTTAAGGCTTAAATCATTATATTTTCTAAAAATATGTGATTTCAACAAAAATCAAAATCTCCTAGAAATTGTAAACCAGCTTTGTGGGATCACCCAAAATTCAACTTGATTTGGTAATGGGGGATTTTCCTTGGTCAAACCCCTAATTTGGTAACTAAACCTTGATAAAGATAATGAAATATGCATGAAAACCCTAGCCTCAAGTGTTTCTAAGACTAGGAAATCTGAAATATGATGCAATCTTATTCTAATAAGAAAGAATATGATGTGAGAATATAAATGTAGAGATGAACGATTCACTTGTGATGATCTCGAATAACTCCAAATGAATCATAATGATGCTTGTACCTTCCTTAAGTTGAATGTAGAGTGATAATGCAGGAAGGAATCACTTAGGAAACAAGTCTTTAGGCTTGGCTTGAAGGCTAGTTGCATCTCCCCAACCTAGAATCCATCATGATTCACCATAGACAACTATGATCAACTATTGATAATGCTAGATCTTAATTTAAAGTGAGCTTGAAGACCTAAAAAAACACTTTAATGTTTCTCCAAAGCTTCAACCTTACTTTCTCTTGAAACTTGAATTCTCTTATGAAAGCTTGCTTGAAGATTCTTGATGCTTGATACTTGAAAATACTTGCTCAAAGTGCATAGAGATTGATAAAAATCACTTAGAAGCTTTATTTTATAGGCATCAACACCTAATTGGCCATTATTTAGATCCCAAAGGCCAACATTCATCAAAAACTTGAATTAAATCGATGAATTCCTGCTCAAATTTGAAAAAGATCCCAAATGAGACTCATTCGCCACCCTTGGCGAATGGGTTCCACCTAAGGGGATTCATTCACCCAGGTGAATGAGTCCCATCTTAAGTTTTTGAGGTGGGGTTTTGAATTTTTTGGGGATTTGACTGATTTATATGATTTTTAAGTGAAATAGGCCTCAAAATCTGAAATAATGGGTCCTAGGGGCCTATAAATGGTGATTTTGAAGGGTAATTAATGCAAAGGTGCTGAAATAGGTCCAAATTAAGTGTGAAATTGCCTCTTTTTTCAGGAGTGTACAATTTTCTACACTACAAAAATGTTGTACAAGCATGAAAATTCTCATGTCAAAAAAAATACAAAATTATTAGTACAAGATTTGAAGTTGGAGCATTCATATATGAGAGATTTGATAATGGAGCACTCATGTATGTAAAATTTGTACATTTTATCACAAAGATCATTGTTGGATGGTTGCAATGTTGATTGAGAATATCATTGTTCAACCTAAAAGTTGTACTCTTAATCACAAAGATCATTTTTTGAATTGTTGTGATCACAAAGATCATTTTTTTAACCTAAAAGTTTGAATTATTGGTCACAAAGATCATTGTTGAATTGTTGTAGCATGGATCACAAAGATCATTTTTAAATTTTTTAAAGGTTTGATCAAAAAAGTCATTGTTAAAATTGATCATAAGAGATCGTTGAAGCTTTTTGGTTGCAAAGATCATTATTGAAGTTGATCACAAAGATCATTACTAATCATTAAATAATTTCATCAAAAATATCATTGTTGAAATCGATCAAAAATATCGTTGTTGAAATCGATCAAAAGGATCATTGTTGAAATCGATCGAAAGGATCGTTGTTGAAGTTGATCACAAAGATTTTTTTTGAAGTTGATCGTACGGATCATTGCTAAATCTATGAAGTTGTTGATCATAAAGATAATTGGGACTGTTTCACTTTCTTTATTGATATAACTATGAAGAATATCTTACTATGGTATATGATGGAGAAAATTAATCAATGTTATTCAAAAGAAGGATAAGTTTTTATACTTTCAAGAAGACATTGGTGTTAAATATTCTTTATTTGTACATGGGTAGCTAATAGATCTATTTTTTATAGATGGCCCGCATCATCTAGTTAAGTTGTGTGATAAAATAAAGTTTATGAGGGTGTAAAAATATAAAATTTATTTAGTTACAAACAGTCATGTCTCATTTAAGAGATAAACCTATCCATAGATGTACTTAAGGATCATTAGATCCATATTTTTCACAAGCATAAAATACAATAACAATTTATGCTCTTCAATTTTTCAACACCATTTTTTTTTTATTGTTGTGTTTTTAACAATAAATTTTGTTTTTATCATTTTATATAATTGGATTATATTAGTTGTATTCTAAGGCTTGTTGCAATTTACTTAATAAATTTTCATAAAATAATTATTATACAATTATAAAACTAATTATAATGAAAAAAATATATAAATATAATCAAATATTGAAATAAAATATTGTTAATAAAAAATTAAAAAATAACTATTTATACATATACATTTACAATAAAATTATTATTGGTATAATCAAAGGATTTAAAAAATATATTTAAGACTAACTTGTGCTTGTTTTCTCATAATTTCTCTTTGGTTAAATTTGAGGAAACAAGACTTAAATATGTAGTGAATAATGATCAAAGTGTTAGAAACCAAATATAGACTATGATTTATTTTATGTGTTTATTTATAAAATGAGATAAAAAGAAACTTTTTGGAAGTATGTGGATATTTTTCTCTATGTTTTGAAGTACTTCAAATGAATATGTTAATGATATATTTTTTTAAATTGAAATTTAGGAATATATAATTTCTTAATAAATTATTATTAGAATAAGTAAATAATTAAAGATTATTTAATTTGATTTATGTATAAAATAGAAGAATTAAATAATAAAAAATATTAATAATATTTGTATGTAGATGAGACGGGTTTAAATATATATATTTATTGAACATTGAATAATAAAAGAAGTGGTGGGTTGATTAATGTTAGGAATAGGGTTGGTTGAATAGTGATGAATATTGATTTTATTAATTAAATAATAAAATATTATTTAAAGAAACATAGAAAAATAGGTTCACCAATATGACTTGATAACAAAGGGGGTATGATGCACCTATTTCTCTAATTGCATTCAAAATGTGTGCTACAATGTGCAAATGAGAAATAGTAATCAAATCTAAGCCAAATAATAGTCAAAAGGGAGATTTGGAAAGGGTAAAATGTTGTGTAGCTATCACTAGAAGTTCTTTTTCAATCCTCGCTAAGGATACATTCACCCTATTGCATACGGGTCTTGGCTAGGTCTCCAGAAAAATAGTTTATGGGTTCTATTCGGTCAGGTCTATGCTCCCAGATTCTAGTTGTTCATTGTCAGAAAGCTAGAAATAAAACCTATAGATCAATTTATGTGATTTGACAACTTTGCAACTTTTTTCAATTTTGATCTCCAAATGATCTTTAGTTTAAAACCTACAATCACACATCAAAGAGAGAAAAATATTGTTTGTTAGGGAATATGGGTTTGTCTTGGTCAAACCTCATTTTGGTAATTAAACCTTGTGATAAAATAATAAGAAATGAAACCATGAAACATGAAGGGATGAAACAATGATACCTTATTTGAAACCCTGAATAAATCTGCACACTAGCATGAACTGGTTTCAATGGATGTAGATCTTGATCATGAAACTTGTCTTGAAAAAATGCCTTTGAATATGCTTGAATTGATCTTGAACACTACATCACCATATTAGCTCAAATAACATGCATGATATAATACATCTTTGACATGACAATTGGAATCTTGATTACTACAATAATCTTTTACAAATATGCCCTTGAATGCCTTATAAATGTTCTTGAAGGCTCTCTTGAATTCCCTTAGAAACAATCTAAAAGACTAGTAAGGCACATGCAATTCAACCTATAGCAAGTTGTCTGCATCCCAATCTTGTTTACTATACCCGAAAGGTGGGAAACTAGCCAAGGGGACAACAACAAGCACCCAACTATGACAAGCACCAAGTTCAACACTCTTATTAGTAGAACTATCATTTAAGATCATAGAAGAGGAAAATAATGAATTCAACTCATTATGAACTTGCTCATAAATCATCACAATATCAATTTCATCATCTAAATTAATCACAATAGGACGTCAAATGATAATTTCTATAGAATTTTGTTCATGTTTATGTTACAGTAAGGGTATAGAGTCATCATGCATCACTTCAAGCAAGTTCAGGTTTTGACTTTATATGTTTCTCTTTTCCTCTTTAGTTTGTAGCATACAAGAAATAGCATGACATCTATGCCTATTCTCTCTATAATTTCAAAAAAATAATAATATGTTGTCAATTTTCAATCGTGTAGGGGTGGGTTTGTCAACCATAGGTTTATTTTCTTCCCTTAGGGGAGGAATAGAAGGAACCATAGGAGGTTGCTCAACACTTTCTCTTTAGCTCTGTAAACTTCTTTGAATTTAGGAGGTACAATGAGATTGCTTTGATTGTCTCATGGTCTCTTGTAGGTAGGAGGATTTTTCATAGGTTTATTTTGGATATTTGGAAAAATTATTGGTTCAATCATTTTTTCATCAAGGATACATGGCTCAATTATAGGTTGAGCCATTTTTTGAAGGGATAATTCTAATATGTGTTTTGCCTTAATATTTTAAAATGATTTGAAAAAGTAGTCCTCATGAGGTCTAATGGGTTCAATAGGCTAGGGCCAAAATCAATCCAATGAAAATTTCCCATGAGAAGACATGGGATGAAAGCCAATATGATGTATAGTAAATATTTAATTGCCAAATGGAAACTTTAAATATTTATGCACAAACAATGGGATGAAATTCATGGAGTGAATCCATGGATAGCCTAACTTCACACAAAATTGGTCTGATGATGGGATGATGGTGAATGAGACATTTAATTTTTTCAGTCCAACTTTTAGGGGGAGGTTGATTGAGCCAATTACAAGGAAAGCAAAACCATTATGAATTTTGATCCATGCTTTTGCTTTGTAATATATATCTTGATAGATTTCATGCACAAATAGGAATTCTTCAATAATCACATTTTCTACACAGACAAGATCAATTAATATCCCATTAGTAGGCTTGTCATTAATTCTTCTAGCTATGTAAAGAGGGCCATCGAGTGCATGTTTGATTTTGTCATTTTGTGAGAAAGCAATATCAAGGGGCATTTTGGTTTGGCCCATATGAAGTTTAGCTTCAATAAATTCCACTAATTCAACTGCTTCCTCCATATTTTTATCGTTTGTGGTTTCATCATTTGTGTCAACATTCATCCCAAAATTTATTATTTCACTAGCTTTGACAAATGAAAAGTATGTTTTGGCATGGGATTTGTAAAGATTTGTAAATTTTGGTTAGGAAGAGATACAAATTTATTACCTTGATCATTCACACCTCCATTTAGAAGATGGTTAGAATCAATGAGGTCTTACAAAAGATGTTTAAGATGCTTACAATATTTTGTATCATGTCCATTTTATTGGTGGTAATGGAAATAAGAATCTAATCTATAGTTTGAGGATAATGCTTAAACTATGGGACAAATGATTTGGAGGATAAGGTATGCACAATGCAAGAAAGAAATCACAAATCCTCAATTCGTCCTTTATGAGGGAATGGTTCATTCAAGGAAACCTAGGATCCCATATTGGATTGACTATCAACACAAAGGTGAGTCAATTCTCAACAAGGGAGACCTAGGCAGATTCCTTAGGCTTTGAAGGGTTCACCACTGTGTCATGAAAAAGTGTAGAATTTTGGCACTTCTTCACTCATTTTTGCCTTTTCCCTTGGATTTTGGCCTTGTTTTCCCTTGATTCGGTCTTGAAAGCTTGCAAGTCAACAATAATCTAACATTTTTTTACTAAGGTGTTGTGAAGTGTGTTGGATGTTGTGGTTGTCATTGATGTCAACACTATTAGCATTGGTGATTCTGAAGGCTGTATATGTCAAGGATATTGAGAAAATTGTAATAAATATATTGCAAGGACCTAGTGAAACTGAGAAGGTCAGAGTGATGGAAATTTATGTTCGTTGATGATCAGGTGGAACACACTAAAGGGTTTGTTGTTCAGCTTATCTAGTATGTTTTCTGAAAGTTTCAGTGGTACGCATCAAGAATTGACAAATTCATAAAGATTTGTGTTCCTATATTTATTCAGGTTCTGTAGCAAGTGTTTCTAGAAGATGTGATTGCAATTCTGGTGAATTTTGGTGTTGTGTATGTTTTTGAGATGATCAGTAATTTTTCTAGATCATGCTCTATCAATTTTGTATGTCCACATTGATCGACATGTTCGAGATTGAATATTTTTCCTTGTGTATTCAATTTTTTCATGTTCTTGGCCGACATGATGGTGATAGCGTGTTGCGGATCCTTATGGATTAATAATTTATTGTTTAGCATACTCAAGGATGTTGATTTAGGTCTTTTCTATGTTGTGACCGACTTAGGTTGGTGCACATTAAGAATTGTTCATGTATTAAGGCTGACAATTTGTAATTCATGTATTTTGTGGCTAATAGAATTCTTGATGTAAATCCATGTAGCAGATATATAAGAGCAGTTGTCTCTTCATTGTAAGTGTGTTAGGTGTGTGTGCTCAAATTATTCTCAGTGTATATGTGTGTATGTGGGAATAAAGATCAGATCATTTGAATGCGGAGAAGAGTGTGAAGAAGGTTGAGCAAAGTGTATTTGTGCCTAATCAGAACTATAATCAAGCTTGTGAAGAAGCTAATTTTTCAGTTCATGTTCATCATAAGGATTTAATCTTATTGTCGTATGTAAGGTAGTGAGCCTTCACTTTGAGCAGTGAGCTCTAGGCAGTGTGCCTAAATGGAAGTGCATTCTTTATTCATTCTTCATTATACTTTTAATAGGGTATAATCTTGCGGACTAGCATCCACCATGTTTTTTCCCTTTAACAAGGTTTCCACGTATAAAATCTTCGTGTGCATGTGTCTTTGATGTGTTATTGATTTATGCTTGCACTATTAATTATCAGATTTGAGATTAAAGGTTGATTAATGTTGAATAAGTTTGAATTTGGTAACAACTTATTCACCCCCCCTCTTAATTGTCTATCCTTGTTTTTCCAACAATTGGTATCAGAGCAAGTTTCTCTGAAGAAGTTTAAAAATTTGAGGTCATCCAAGATGGCCTCATACAAGAAGGATAGTCCTAGATTCGATGGTACAAACTATTCTCTTTGGAAAGTTAGAATGGAGTGTCATTTGAAGTGCATTGGTGAGCCTTTTTAGAAGATTACACATAATGCAAATACTATTCCTCAGAAAGGTCCCTCCTCTGAAGATGAGATCAAGAAAGTAGAAGTTAATACCAGGGCTATAGAAGCATTGTTGAGTGCTTTGACAAATTCAGAGATGACAAATGTGATAGGTTTGAAGACTGTAAATGAGATCTGGAAAATTTTGGAAACATTGTATGAAGGAGATGCACTAGTGAAAAGTGCTAAGGTACAAAGTCTAAAGGGCAAGTGGGAGAGCATGAAGATGAGTGAAGATGAAAACATATTTTATTTCCTACAAAAGGTAAATGAATTAGTGATGGACATTAGATGTGCTAGTGGTTCCTTGGATGAAGAAGAGATTGTGGCCAAGATACTTAAATTTGTACCTAATTCTTACAAAACAAAAGCTCATGTTATTGATGATCTCAGGACAGTAAATAATATCACAAGAGACATGCTGATTCAAAAATTAGCTGCCTTTGAGTTGAGTGAATTTGGTGAATCTTAACTTAAGACAGAGTTTGCATTCAAAGCAACAATTTCCAAAAAAATCCAACAGAGATATAATCTGGGAGAGAGTTCCAAGAAGACATTCAAGTATGAAGAATAAATGAAGTTGATTGAAGATGAAGAAAGAGAGATAGAATAACTGGAAGCATTTATTATGAAAAGAGAAGCCAAAGGACAAGGTAAGTAAACAAGAAAAATACCTATTAAATGTTTCTCTTGCAGTAAGATAGGTCATTTTGCTCAAGATGTCCTGAAAAAGTTTCTAAGTACAAACCTGAGAAGACTAGATTTCAAAATAAATGTTATTATGTTGAAGAAGGTGTAACTGATGATGAATCTCATAAAGAAATTGGAAATGAAGATGAATGGGTATTCATTGCTATCAAGGAAAATAGTTTGGTGTCCACTGAATCAGCTAGTAGTCAAAATATTGAGAAATCTCTTATAGCCAAGATTGATGAGAAGGATGAATGGCTGATTAATAGTGGATGCTCACATCATATGACTGGTGACAAAAGAAAATTTCTAACTCTGGAAAAATATGATGGTGGTGTTGTAATATTTGGAGATAACAATGCTGGTGTGATTTATGGCAGAGGCACTATTTCTCTTGGAGGTAAATGCAATACTGATGATGCTCTATATGTTGAAGGTTTGAAACACAATTTGTTGAGTGTTGGAAAGATGGTTGACAAAGGTTACAATATTCAGTTCAAGGATGGTAAGTGCAAGATTTTTGGAACCTTAGGAAGTGTGATTGCTTCAGAAAACAAAGACAAGAGGTAATATTTTTCACTTGAATGTTGCTAGTGAAATTTGTTTGATTGCTCAAGTTGATATAAGTTGGTTGTTGTATAGAAGGTTGTGTCATGTGAACTTTGATAACATTGTCAAAATAAGCTCCACACAAGCAATCGGAGATCTACTTAAGTTAGTGAAGCCTACTAACATTATATGCAAGGAATGTCAGATGGGAAAAAAAGAAAGAATATCATTTCAGAGCAAATAGTATCATTGAAATGGAGTACTAGATTTGGTACATATTGATCTATGTGGTCCATCCAGAATCAGAAGTCTACAAGGAGAAATGTACTTTATGCTTCTTATTGATGATTATTCTAGAATGGTTTGTGTTGCTTTCTTAAGAGAAAAACATGAGGCATTAGAGAAATTCAAAAACTTTAAGGCTATGGCAGAAACTGAGACAGGTTTGAAGATCAAGTGTTTGAGATCAGACAGAGGTGGTGAATTCACTTCCCAAGAGTTCAATTCATCTTGTGAAGAACATGGAATAAAAAGATAGTTATCTGCTCCTCAGACCCCACAACAGAACAGAGTTGTTGATAGACAGAACATAACAATTTTAGATTTTGCCAAAACTATGATGTTGGAAGGAAATGTTCCTTATTCCTACTGGAGAGAATTTGTAAGCACTACAGTATACACTATCAACTGAGTGAATGTAAATGGAAATTCTGGTAAGACTCCTTTTGAGCTATGGTTTGGTTAGAATCCTACTGTTAACTATTTCGAAATATTTGGAAGTAGATGTTATATCAAAAGAGATGAAGATATTGGCAAGTTTGAAGCTAGAAGTGATGAAGGAATCTTTATGGGTTACTCTACTAAGAGTAAAGCCTACCAGTGCTACAATAAAAGATTGAAGAAGATGGTTGAAACTACAAATGTTAGATTTCATGAGGACATTAAAAAATCATCCAGGTACTATGGATATGATTTAGATGATCAACATGATAATACTGAAAGAGGAAGGATGCACAAACACAAAATCAAGTTCAAATTGCTTTGGTGAATCAATAAAATCAAGAAGAAGAAGACAGTGGAAATGCATAGAGAAAAATAGAAGAACTTAAAACTCCAAAATACGTAAAGAGAAGTCATTCTAAGAGTCAGATCATAGGAGACAAGAACAAAGGTGTACAAACCAAAAGAAGAATTGTAGAAGAATATTATCTTATATCCAAGACTGAACCTAGAAATATCAGTGAAGCATGCAAAGATGAACATTGGACGGAAGCAATGAAGGAAGAACTGATGCACATAGAAAAGAATGAAACATGTATTCTTGTTCCTAGACCTTAAGAAAAAAAATGTGATTGGAACTAAATGGGTCTTTTAGAATAAATTAAATGAACAAGGTGAAGTGATCAGGAACAAAGCAAGACTAGTATGTAAAGGATACTCACAGATGGAAGGTATTGATTTTGAAGAAACCTTTGCCCGTGTTGCTAGAATTTAAGTTGTAAGGTTATTTCTTGCTTATGCTACATTCAAGAATTGTAAAGTCTATCAAATGGATGTGAATTCAACATTTTTGAATGGTGAACTAAAAGAAGTTTATGTTGGCCAACCAGATGGATTTCACTTGACTGTTGAAAAGGACTTGATGTGTCGGTTGAAGAAAGCATTATATGGACTGAAACAAGCCACTAGAGAGAGCTTGGTATGCTAGATTGGAAAAATACTTGTTAAAGCTTGGATTCAATAAAGTTATTGCTGACAGCAATCTATCTTTCAAGTTGGATTAGGACAAAGAATTGATCATTGAAGTCTTTGGTGATGACATTATTTTTGAAGGTGATGATGATTTATGCTTCAATTTTGCTGATGAAATGAAAAGTGGATTTGAAATTTCAATGATAGGAGAGCTAAAATTCTTTTTAGGATTACAAATTACTCAATTAGATGATGGAATTTCTATATCTCAGTCCAAGTATGTGAAAGAGTTACTGAAAAAAATTTCTATGGAAGATTCAAAGCCAGTTGGTACACCCATGATAATTGGATCTAAACTAACACAGAATGATGATTCTCCTAAGGCTAATCAAATACGATATAGGTCAATGATTGGTGGATTTCTATATTTAACTCAGACAAGACCAAAAATTATGAATGGTTTGTGCATGGTTGCTAGATATCAAGCAGATCCAAAAGAATCACATGTGACTACAATAAAGAGAATATTCAGATACTTGAAAGGAACTGTTGACTTTAGGTTATGGTATCACAAGAATGATGATCTTACTCTAAATGCTTTTACAGATGCAAATTGGGCAGGTTATGTTAATGACAAGAAAATTACAAGTGGTGGTGCATTCTTCTTAGGGAAGAAGTTGGTGTCTTGTCTAAGTAAAAAGTAGAATTCCATTTCCTTATCTACTATTGAGGTAGAATATATTGTTGTTGCAAATAACTGTACCCAAGTGTTGTGGATGAAGTAGATGTTGAGAGATATTAGAATTGAATATGATGAGCCTATTGCTATATTATGTGATAACTCGTGCCATAAACATTTCTAAGAATCTAATGCTACACTCTAAAATAAAGCATATATCTATTAAGTATCACTTTTTGAGAGACAAAGTGAGTGAGAAAGAGGTTAGACTGGAATATGTGCCTACAAAGCAACAAGTTGCAGATATTTTCACTAAATTATTGCCTAAGGATAATTTTGACTACCTTAGAGGCAAGTTAGGGGTACTTGGCCCTCATAATCTGAACTAAGATGCAAGTCTTTGCATCAATCTGTGGACACACAGTCAAATCTTGTTTCGGATTGATGTTGTGGTGGATGCTACTTAGGGGGAGTAGTCAGATGATTCAAATATGTGATCCGAGCATGTGTACAATTTCCATTGATGTCAAAGGGGGAGAGGAGCAATGTGAAAAATATCGGAGAGGAGTAAAGTGGGAGAAGAAAACAAGAAAAGAGTGCACAATCTAAGGGGGAGATTATTGAAGAAGAGCTAGTTGGGTTGATGGTATTTTTCACATCATGCGTTGCCATCAATGCCAAAGGGGGAGATTGTTGGATGTTGTGGTTGTGTTGCTGATATGTGGTTTCCATTAATGTCAACACTATTAGAATTGGTGATTCTGAAGGCTATATATGTCGAGGAGATTGAGAAAATTGTAATAAATATATTGTAGGAAGGCAGTGAAGCTGAGAAGGTCAAAGTGATGAAAAGTTGTGTTCGTTGATGATCAAGTGGTGTGCACTAAAGGTTTTTTTTATGAGATTATCTAGTATGTTGTCTGAAATTTTTAGTGGTATGCACCAAGAATTGAGAAAGTTGTAAAGATATGTGTTCCTACAGCTATTCAGTTATTGTAGCAAGTGTTTCTAGAAGATTTGACTGCAATTCTGGTGAATTTGGTTGTTGCGTATGTTTCTGAGATGACTAGTAATTTTTCTAGATCATGCTCTATAAGTTTTGTATGTCCGCATTGATCGTTGTGTTCGAGATTGAAGATTTTTCCTTGTGTATTCAAGTTTTTCATATTCTTGGTCGACATGATGGTGATAGCGTGTTGCGGATCCTTATGGATTAATACTTTATTTTTTATCAAGATCAAGGATGTTGATTTCGATGTTTGCTATTTTGTGATCGAATTAGGTTGGCACACATTAAGAATTGTTCATGTATTGAGGCTAACAAGTTGTAATTCATTTATTTTGTGGTCGACAAATTTTTTGATGTAAATCCATGTAGCAGATATATTAGAGTGATTTTCTCTTCATTGTAAGTGTGTGAGGTGTGTGTGCTCAAATTATGCTCGGTGTATATGTGTGTATGTGTGAATAAATATTAGATCATCTGAATATAGAGCAGAGTGTGAAGAAGGTTGAGCGAAGTGTATTTGTGCCTAACCAGAACTGTAATCAAGCTTGTGAAGAAGCTAATTTTTTAGTTCATGTTCATCAAATGGATTTAATTTGATTGTCTTATTTAAGGCAGTGAGCCTTCCCTTTGAGCAGTGAGCTCTAGGAAGTGTGCCTGAATGGAATTAAATTCTTTATTCATTCTTCATTATACCTTTAATAGGGTATAATCTTGTGGACTAACATTCACCATGGTTTTTCCCCTTAAGGGTGATCCCACAAAGCCGGTTTACAATTTCTGGGAGATTCTGATTTTTGCTGAAATCACATATTTTAAGAAAATATAACTATTTAAGCCTTAAAATTTTCCATTTTAAGGATTTAAATTGAAGAGGGTTTGATCAAACCACCTTGGATAGAACCCCGCTAGTTTTAAACCATACCTACAATAGAGTCTCCTTTACACCTATCAAAATGCTGATAAAAAATCACTTTTGATTTACATTTTGGGGCATCAAATGAATTCATTTAAAATTTATTTGAAATGATCACGATAGTCCTCAAAACAATCTATCCAACGCATATACTTTTAATATGTTTTGGTTTTATTATGTATGTGTTTTTTTAGTTTTATTAAACATAGGTTTTTCACTAAAAATCAAGCTCTCTATTCTGCACATGTGGAAAAATAGTAGATTATCAAAATAAAATTTTAAAAATATGTTCAAGTAGGGTATTGATGTCCTTGATCCATTAAAAAAATAAAAATTTAATTTTGATACATACAGAAAGAGTTATGTTCTATACAATCTGCCTATGTTTCAATTGTAATTGGTTTGACTTCAAAACTAAATTAAGGAAAAAATATTTAATAAAACACTATGAAACTAAATGAAAGTGCTATATATTGTAGTTACAAATCTAAATTAAAAAAAAATAGAATTTTATCCTTGATACAAAAAAAATTATGTTGTATACGGTGAGCGTCACTCCTTATAAATGCTGGTTTTTTTTAAAAGATAGTTTTCAAAGGAGATGGAAGAAAAAGGGCAATATGATTCCAAAATTTTTTAAAAATATATATTTAGAATCTATAGACAAAACTTCACAAATCACTAGTTTGTATCATCTTCAAATTCCTCACATTTTAGCCTCTATAGGAGCCCGAAAGTGAAGATTTAGTTTAAAAAAATCAGTTCATTGTCCAGTTTGCCCAAAAATTGTAAACCAGTATTGTGGGATCACCCTTAACAGGGTTACCAAATATAAAATCTTGGTGTTCATGTGTCTCTAATGTGTTATTGATTTATGCTTGCATTGTTAATTATCAGATCTGGGATTAATGTTGAATAAGTTTGAATTTGGTAACAATTGATTCGCTCCCCTCTTAGTTGTCTATCCTTGTTTTGCCAGCAAAGTGTTGTAACACATTTCCTCACTTTTCTAAGACCCTTTCAACACAATTCACCTAAAAAAAACCCTTTTACCCCTTTCCAAGTCTTGTGCCAAGGTACATTGTAAAGTGTTGTAAGGAATTTTCACATCTTCCTAGGCTTATCACCCCTAATTTAACACTTTTCTTATGATAATTTGTCCCCTTTATGTAATTTTAGTCCTGACTTAAGTGTGTTTCGGGAGGCAAGCCTATTACACATCTTTTATCAACATTTTATTCCTGACCACCACTTGAAATTGTCCAAGTGGACTAGGTTGACACCTTGGGCAAACTAGTCCCTTTTGGCATAAATTTCAAATTTGAGAGAAAAAACTAGTGGGAATTTGCCCCGATAAACACTAGTTTCAGCCTATCATGTTGCATTTTTATGAAAATTAGGGTTTACATGTATAAGTAAGGTTTTTTCATCCTCATTTTTCTCTCTCCCAAGCTCTTTTTAACATCTCTTCACAAGTACTCTTGCACTCAAGCTTCCCAAGCAAGCAATCAAGCATAAGGGAATCACAAGCAACCTCCATTGGAGTTGTTCTTGCACATTGCAGACCCCAACAACAAAGGATTTGGTGAGAATTTAAATTGCTTATCATTCAAGCATCTCTTCTTTGATTTTTTTCTCATTTGGGTTTAGCTACCATCAAAGGGGTTTGACTTAGGCAAACCCCTATTCGCTGACCCCAACATTCTCTTGCTCTTTGTATGTGCTTTGCAAGCTGTAATCATATTTAGCAAGGTACAAAGTGTTGGATAAAGTAAAAACATTCCATTCAAGTTGCATCAAGGCATCAAACCCTAGAAGGAGCAAAAAGACAAGTTGCGGGTCATTTTCGAGAGCTTCAAACATGGACTGTTTAAAAGGAGGAAAGTACTAACTGAGACCCGTAGAATCAGACCTTGAATCTTTAGAAAGCATCAGCAAGACTAGGTCACCACTTTGATGACCTTGTCCCTGTGCTAAGCCTGAAAAAGGGGTTTTGCATTTTCGGATACCCTTTTCCTCGAATCCCAATCCGGCAAAGTTTCCCAACAGGAGGACTAGGTCGCCCAACTCATCGTAAGTGTCCCTCTGCTATTTTCAGATAAATTCTAGAATATTTCGGGGCCTCTCATCTACAAGTTTCCATTTCTAGGTGCAAAAGATATGAACTTTCATGTTTCCTTTCCATTTGCATACATTTAGGTCATTTTAGTTTAGGTGCATTTAGTTTACATTTTCTTTGTTTACATTAGATAGATTAGATTAGTAATATTCCATTTCAGTTTTCAGCCACAAAACACACACACACATCACAACCTTTATCAATCAACCCTTCCTTTAAATGCAACCTCTGAAAACCATATAACCACCAAGTATAAAGAGATTCATTCCTACCCCAAGTGCTCCTAGGGTGAAAAACCCTAGGGGCCTAGTAAATGGAATCCTCTTTCCCTAGATCAGTGTTATATTTTTGATGGTTCATTTTGGTGAACCCGACCGTAGACCACTTGTTAACTTTCTGATTTTTCATTTCATCTTAGGAAATAGCTTGCATTGCATTGAAAAATTTTGCATTGTTTCAATCCTAGGGTTTATAGAAAAGTGTATTAGTGAAATTTCATGCTAGATTGCACTTTGTGTTATATTTTCAGAAAGAAAATACAGAAATATTTGCATTTCTATTCTCTGCTTGTATCGGAAAATCATAAAGAGCATAAACAACAATTAAAAATTCAAAAATTAGTCAAAAACAACACTATTGGGACTAAGTTGCCCATTGGGGGACCTAGTCCTTTGGCACTATTCACTGTGTAATTTCTGGCACTTTCCAATATTTTCTTTATTACACTTCCCCGATTTTGCATTTATGTGTTATGTTACATAAACTTAGTTACAAGAGTTTTTATCTATTTTTCTTACATTTCCTTAGTCTCCACCCCAACCTTAGGGAACCTTGTATGAGAATTTGGTGTTCCCTTGCCAATACAGTTGTGAGATGAAGCTCTAGACTCATGGCATCTAACAACAACACTATTGTTGTAGATCTTGGGATCTCTCATACTTTAACTCCTAGTATTGACGATGGCACACTAGGCTTAGAGACTATCCTTAGAAATTCCTTGTACCTAGGAGACATGACTGGTGATAAAAATGACCTTCCACATGATAAGTTCTTTCACATCCATGTTGATATAGCTAGTTATCAACATGAAATAAGCCCCTAGCCCATATCTAGCTACGCCATTCCTACCATAGAGAACCTTCACCGCTTACTTGACCATGAAGATGGCCTAAGTTTCCTGAAGAGGATAGTAGAAATCTATCACAAACATGCCTCTTCTACACCTAAGGTATCTCACTCACCCATCCCTATGGTTGGCCAAGGAGTACCTTCCACTCCTCCCCCCTCCACGATAGCTTCTATTCCCAGTTATGCATCTCCTAGCGTGATGAAAATTGTACAACAGATTAGTAATGTGGTACCTTCCCTTTCCATCCCTACTTGTGTCCCTACTTCCCTTGTAGCATCACATCCTTTAACTTCTTCCACCATCCCTCCCATAAATATCCCTTCCACTTCTCCCTCCACTACATTCACACCTTCACCTCTCTCCCTTCCACCTCATAACAATTACACTGACCCTATTATTACACAACTTTTTCACACTGTCACTTCCATGCAAAAAAAAATATCCACTATCAACCAAAGCCCACATGGTTCCCCTACCCACTACATTTATAGTAATCCATTATCCCTAGACATCCTATGCACCCGCTTGCCAAAAGGAATAGAGATTCCTAGATTCGAGAAGTACGCAAGGGAGACCCTTCTAATCATGTCAATTCCTATAATTCCTTATGTAGTGACTTTTCTCTTGATGACAAGTTGCTAGCCAAGTTATTCCCTAGGACCCTAAATGATGCCACTTTGGACTAGTTCTCCTCCCTACCTAAAAATTCCATTAGTTCCTTCAATGAACTAGTGGATACTTTCATTAACCACTTCCAAGTCCATATGGTCCCTAGGAAAACCTTGGCTAAACTCATGAGATGCAAGAAAGACACTAATGAGAAGATAACTAACTTTATCTCTTGTTATCAAGCCCTTTATTCCTTGATTGATGTTAAGATACCTGACACACATCTGCAAAAGATGTTCACTGAAAACCTCTTAACACCTCTCCAAGAAAAGCTCACCCTCATGAAGTTCCCCTCTTTTATGAACTTGTTCCAAGTGCTTTGTGACTATCATAACTCAACTAGTAGTCGTGATTCACCATCCACTTCTAGTAGAGTTGAGAAGTCTGACAATTCTTCCCAATCCAACCCTCAACCATTTTGTAAACCAAACAAAGGGTTTCTACAATTTAACCCTTCATCCCAAACCCCCCCACTTACTAATAACCAAGTGGTAATTGTTAGGTATGTCATGCCCTTCAATTATGGAGATCCTAACTGCACCTTCACACCCTTACCCGACACCCTTCATAATACCATGACCCAATTACTCCAACAAAAAATGATCTCTTTACCTCTCATCCATACACCTGATCCAAATAAACCATTACCTCCATCATATTATTTCACTTCTTATTGTTACTTTCATCAGCAAAATGGACATGACACTAAATAATACATGCATCTCAAGCACCTTGTGCAAGACCTAATTGATTTAGGTCGTCTATTTGTTGTTGGCGTCAATGATAAAAGCAATAAGTCTGTGGAAGCTCCCAACAAAAACATGGAACTATTCACCAACCCCATGCCCAAACATAATGTTTCATTCATTAAAGCAAGAAAAACTTCACCACCTGATGTCATGAATGTTGACTCACATGATACACATTTTGCTTCTCTTCCCATGATAACCCATGTCACACCTATTAATGAAATGGTAGGAGCAGTTAACGTTAACCATCATAAGGGCTCAACAAAAGGAGCTCTTGAGATCACCTTTTCACCACAAGATATACTAAGAAATCTTCCTGATGGTCCTCTCTACATAGCTGGTAGAATCTATGATAAGTCCACTAATGGGATACTCATAGGTCTCGCCTATGGTGAGAACGTGATCACATAATAATTTCTAGTACTACACAATATTGCTCAAGATGTTTATAATCAACCTATTGCTTGGGTCAAAATGCATAATGGTTTCACATTCCCGACGATTGGATCGATTGCCCTCCCATTGAAAATAGGTTCGAAGAAATTGGACGTTACCTTCTCCATCATATCACAATCAGACTATTTTTTTTTTGTGACTTGGCCACCCGTGGCTTTGTTCAATGAAAGTGGTCCCATATATCATCCACAAGTGTGTGAAGTTTCCCATTGACAATGAAATATTCACTATCCACCACAGTGGCTTTAATCCTTTATCCTCCAAAGGTAACTTTTCTTAGGAATCCTTTTGGCCTAAGCCCATGGAACCCATCACTCCTAGATGAGATTTCTTCTTCATTGCCTATAAAAAGTTTAAAGCTAAGAAAATCTCTGAACTATCTCTCTGCAACATACCTCCTTGTACTTCAGAATCACCTATCCTTGATGAAGCCATGTTGCAACCCAACTCTAACATGCCCAATCAACCCACACCTAAAAACTCCTCCACATCATCCAAGAGGCCTAGGGATCACCTCAGCAATTCTATCCTTCCCCCCGCATCAAAAAAGTGTATAAAGCTAAAGAGAAAGTGGATGAGCCACCCATAGTTCCTCTCGTCCCTCCTTTTAGGGATGATAAACAACCTATGGTGGACTAGCCTGCTCCTTCCCCCATGCACCTTGAAAAAAAATAAAAAAGGAATAAAGAGTCTAGGGAGCATAGGCATCATCGTCGTGCTCTTGCTCGCCAATCTTGTGAGGAAGAAAACATTTAAAATCATAACCCACCTATGCCAAAAGTCATTCCTATTGACCCTCCTCCTCCACCCTTGCATCCTGATCCCATATCTCCTGCACAACTAATTTTACATGCCACTACTAATATTGTCATTTGACCAACCATTTTCATCAACTTAGATGATGATGAGAATGCTAGAATCGATGAAGAGGTACACCAAACCCTGAACTCACTATTCTCCTCTTCCATGAGCATTCATGAAAATTATCCTAGGGAAAGTGTTGATCTTGATGCTAGTTTGGTGATTGTTTCCATTCATCTCGCTAGTTTCTCTCCCAATTTTTATACCAAGCAAGATTGGGATGCGGATGACTTGCTTGCAAGTAATGCACATGCACCTTACTAGTCTCATATTTTTTCTTTTGCATTTATGTGTCATGTGTTCCATATGATTGACATGTTTAATATTTTTCACTCTTTGTGGCATTCTTCTATATGTATCTCCATTTTTCTATATGTCGTGAACCTCTTTTCCTTTTCATTTCCTTTTTGCCTCCCATTTAGGGATGATGCAAGGCATTGAGATAGCAATGTCTCCTTCATGTTGACCCAAATAGACCTCTTTTCATTCTATTTTGTCCTTTTTCCTTTCATTTGGTGATGGTGCAAGGCATTGAGACTGCAATGTCTCCTTCATGTTGACCCAAATGGACCTCTTTTCCTTTCTCTTTTGTTCTTTTTTCCTTTCGTTTGAGGATGATGCAAGGCATTGAGACCGCAATGTCTCCTTCATGTTGACTCAAAAACGAGGCTTTTTTTCATTTGCCTTTTCTTTTTCTTTTGTTGTCCTTTTGGGGAGGATGCAAAGTTTCAAGACATCCTAGGTCTCTTCCATGTTGGCCCAAATTGACTCTTTCTTTTCATTTACTTTCGCTCTCTTCGTCCCTTCTTCCAGTTCTATGTGTTTGGGGGAATGAATATAATTTCACGCTCTCTAAACAACTATTGCAGAAATGAACATACTAACCCCAAATCCATAGATCCCTTATGTGTTTGTGGTTTTTCATTTTAGGGGCAACCCCTTTTCTCTTTCGTTTATCTTCTTCTTTCACATGACGCATCCTTTCTTGTACACCTATTACTCAACATAGGGCTTTTCAAGTAGGCTCTCATGTCTGTTTCTTTCTTTTTTCATTTGTCCTTTCTCTAATTTAAAGTAATTGCTCACAAAATGGTGTGTAGAAATCCCTTTAAAGTGGGGGCATACATTGGCATTATTTTACTTTTGAATTTGTATTTTCTTGTCCTTGGTTCCTAGTGCAGCCTTGGCACTTCGCATGACGTGTTTTCTCACTTTGAGGATGACATTTGATGTAATGTCTTTCATAAGTGTGATTTATCTTAGCATATTACATTCCTCTTAGTGGCCTAATGTGATGCACTACATCCCCTAAGTTATGAATCTTCTATCCTTTGATAGGTCCTCTTTTTGGGAGACATTATACACAATGTTCCCTAAGTCAAAGACCTCATATAAACTAAACAAGACTCCTTAGAACACCCTGTTTACATTTTTGCATTTTTTGCATTTTTCACTTTTTCATTTTACATGTTGCATTTTTGCATTGTGCATAAATGGACACCTTGCATAACACAACTTGCATGATTGTGGTGCCATCTTGCACTTATTCATGAGCTCTAAGCATCCAAGGATTTGCTTGTCTCATGAACCACACCCTTGTCTTTTGTGGCGCCTTATCTAAGTTATCAAGAGGTATAAATTTGGTATGGTTGAGCAGGAAGCCCAACTAGCGGCATGACTTTCCCCATAAGCCACATTTTTGTGTGTGAGTCCATACCAACCATGTGTATGTATTTCACCACCTTCAGCATTCTCACCCGATAGATAACCGAAAGTCTCGTCGACCCAAAGTGATTACATCTTCCTTCTACAAACAAACAACCTAGATCTGATCCACAACTAGCTAGACAAATGATCGAACCTTGATCTGACATTTTCTCCCTCTTCACTCTTTCACATCACTCCTTGTGTGATATTTTGTGTTTATGTTTGGATTACCATGGGATCTTGATCCTGGGGGCTTGATCATCCCTCTTTATCATAGTCATATCATCTTGGTAGCATGATTACATTAGATCTCGCTCAACACGCATGATTCTTAGTGTGAATTTGAAATAAGTTCATACTCTAACTAAAGTGGGGGCTAAATGTGTCGCCAAAAATTATAGTATTTGGAACTTTTTCACTCATTTTGGCCTTTTCCCTTGGATTTTGGCCTTGTTTTCCATTGATTTAGTCTTGAAAGCTTGCAATTCAACAATAATCTAAAGGTTTTTTACTAAGGTGTTGTGAAGTGTTGTAACACATTTCCTCACTTTTCTAAGACCCTTTCAACACAATTCACCTAAATGACGCCCTTTTACCCCTTTCCAAGCCTTGTGCCAAGGTGTTGTAAAGTGTTGTAAGGCATTTTCACATCTTCCTAGGCTTGTCACCCCTAATTTAACCCTTTTCTTATGATAATTTGTCCCCTTTATGTACTTTTAGTCCTAACTTAAGTGTGTTTTGGGAGGCAAGCCTAATACACATCATTAATAAGCATTTTATTCCTCACCACCACTTGAAATTGTCCAAGTGGACTAAGTCACCACCTTGGGTGACCTAGTCCCTTTTGGCATAAATTTCAAATTTGAGACAAAAACCTAACAATAATTTTTCCCCAAAACCCTAGTGTTGGCCTATCATGTTGCATTGTCGAGAAAATTAGGGTTTAACATGTATAAGTAAGGGTTTTCATCCTCATTTTACTCTCTCCCAAGCTCATTTTTACATCTCTTCACAAGTACTCTTGTACTCAATCTTCCCAAGCAAGAAATCAAGCATAAGGGCATCACAAGAAACCTCCATTGGAGTTGTTCTTACACATTGTAAATCCCAACAACAAAGGATTTGGTGAGAATTTACATTGTTTATCATTCAAGCATATCTCCTTTAATTTGTTTCTCATTTGGGTTTAGCTACCATCAAAGGGGTTTGACTTAGGAAAACCCCTATTCCCTAACCCAAAAATTCTCTTGTTATTTGAATTTTCTTTGTAGGTTGTACTCAGATTTAGCAAGGCACAAAGTGTCGGAGAAATTACAAGGGTGATCCCACAATACTGGTTTACAATTTTTGGGCAAACTGGACACTAAACTGATTTTTTTTAACTAAATCTTCACTTTCGGAGCCTATAGTGGCTAAATAGTGAGAAATTTGAAGATGATGCAAATTAGTGATTTGTGACGTTTTGTCTATAGATTCTAAATATATTTTTTTGAAAAAATTTTGAATCAGATTGCACTTTTTTTCCATCTCCTTCGAAAAGTAGTTTTTTTTTTAAAACAACATTTTTAAGGAGTGATGCTCACCGTATACAACATAAATTTTTTTATATGAAGGATAAAATTCTTTTTTTTTTGAATTTAGATCTATAACTATGATATCTAGCACTTTCATTTGGTTTCATAGTGTTTTATTAAATATTTTTTCCTTAATCAAATTTTGAAGTCAAACCAATTACAATTGAAACGTAGGTGGGTTGTATACAACATAAAAAAAATTATATGTATCGAAATTCAATTTTATTCTTTTTTTTAATGGATCAAGGACAAGGACATCAATACCCAACTTGAGCATATTTTTTAAAATTTTATTTTGATAATCTACTATTTTTTCACATGTGTAGAACAAAGAGCTTGATTTTTGGCGAAAAACCCATGTTTAATAAAACTAAAAAAACACATACATAATAAAACCAAAACACATTAAAATTGTATTCATTGGATAGCTCATTTCAAGGCCTACCATGATCATTTCAAATAAATTTTAAATGAATTCATTTGATCCCCCAAAAGGTAAATCAAAAGTTATTTTTTATCAGAATTTTGATAGGTGTAAAGGAGACTCTATTGTAGGTATGGTTTAAAACTAGTGGAGTTCTATCCAAGGGGGTTTGATCTAAGGTGGTTCGATCAAAACCTCTTCAATTGGAATCCTTAAAATAGAAATTTTTAAGGCTTAAATCGTTATATTTTCTAAAAAAATGTGATTTCAGAAAAAATCATAATCTCCCAAAAATTGTAAACCAGCTTTGTGGGATCACCCACAAACATTCCATTCAAGTTACATCAAGGAATTAAACACTAGAAGGAGCAAAAGTACAAGCTACAGGTCATTTTCGTGAGCTTCAGACACAGACTGCTGCAGAGGAGGAAAGTACCAATCGGGACCCACAGAATCATATAATGAATCTTCAAAAAGCATCAAGAGGACTAGGTCGCCACTATTGGCGACCTTTTCCCTGTGCTAAGCTTGAAAAAGGGGTTTTTCATTTTTGGTACCCTTTTCCCTGAAACCCAGTCCGGCAGAGTTTCCCAACAGGAGGACTAGGTCGCCCAACTTGGCATAAGTATCCCTCTGCTATTTTAGACAACTTCCAAAATATTTTGGGGCCTCTCATCTACAAGTTTCCATTTTCAAGTGCGCAAGTTCTGAACTTTCTATTTTCCTTCCCATTTGCATACATTTAGGTCATTTTAGTTTAGGTGCATTTAGTTTGAATTTGATTTGTTTACATTAGATAGATTAGATTAGTATCATTCTATTTTAGTTTTCAGCCACACAACACACAAACATCACAACCTTCATCAATCAACCCATCCTTTGAATGCAACCGCTGAAAACCATATAACCACCAAGTGGAAAGAGAGCTATTCCTACTCCAAGTGCTCCTAGGGTGAAAAACCCTAGGGGCCTAGTAAAGGGAATCCTCTTTCCCTAGATCAGTGTTATATTTTTGGTGGTTCAACCACCAGGGAAAAACTTGGAAAATGTACAACTTTCTATTCAACTCACAAAACCTAATAATGCAATCCAAATAATGAGTGAAAATGACAAAATTAAGTAACAACAAGTTAGGATGTATGTACATGAAAAGTCTGTAAATGTGATGATGATTCTAGAAATGAAAAAATGTTGTCAAAATATTCTAGGGAGGACAAAGATTCCCTTACTATTGTCTTAGTCCCATTGCTATTTTTTGGGGTAGATGGAGAATCTACAGATGTTGAAACATAATCTAAAACAATCTTTACAAAATACCACTTGGACCTGACTAAGATGCCCTTACTGCTGACTTAGTCTTGATCTAAATTTCTACAACTTTGAAATGTGATCCTGAGGTTCAATGTCTGCACTTCCTTCTTCTCAGATATCGAGTCCTGAAACTTCTAGATCTGATTTGTCGATGAATTTCTTTGAAGATGACAACTTTACAGTGTAACTTTTCAACTTTACACTTCAAATGATCTTCACCCTAAATCTGCAAACATAAACACATAAGAGAGGAAAAACTTGTTGATTGTTATTAAATTGGGGTTTTCCTTAGTCAAACCCCTTATTGGTAATTAAAAATGAAATGAAATAATGGAGAGAAATAATAAATGAACAAGCTGTTATTATGTAACTCACCAAACCCTTGTTATGAAATCTTCAAACTTGTTTGAAGTGGATATCTTGAATGTAGATCTTGTCTTGAATTGCTTTCTTGAATCAAAACTCTACATCACAAATGTTAGCTCAAAAACTCACATGATGCAAGAATATCTTTGGTGTGATGCTTGAATCTTGATGATGGATCCAAATTCTTGATGAATTTCTCTTGAATACTCTTGTGAACTCCAATTATACTATTAGGAATGCTCTCACAAAATTATTAGGTCACTTGATTAATTTTTAGGAGAAAATGAGTGGAAGAACCTTGTATTTATACTTATCCATGATTAATATCTTGAAACTACACTGCAACAAGATAACATATGAAATCATTAATTAAAGGAGGCTAAATCCCACCAAGATTTGAAATTAAATCTTGAAAATAACTTGAGGGGGACTAAGATGTCCTAGGTGGCATCTTAGTCTGGAGGCTTGAAACTCAAGGCACAAACTTCAAAAAGGGGCCTTTTAAGATGCCTCTAAAACAAGGGTCCCAAGATCTTTGGGGGATAAAGATGCTTTGGGTTGCATCTTAGTCCCAATCCAAAAATCAAGGACACACAACCAAAATCATTAAATTATCATTTATCCTTTAATGTTTATTGGGATTAGTCATACAAAGATATAGTTTATTAGGCTTGTGGATGCATAATAGGACCAATTAAGACATAAATAAGGGTAAATTAAGCAAGATAGGCCCAAAAAAGTGTGAAAATGCAAGATTATGCATGTTCCTACACTACATTTAGCCCTCACTTTAGTGAGAGGATGAGCTTTCTTCAATCTCACACTAGAGTAGCCAACCACACAATCAAGAGGGATTCAAATATACGAATGCTAGTAAGATAGGATGAAAATAACCAAGAGGGTGCCCAAGCCCCCAAGATCAAGATCCTATGACAAACCAACATAGCCAGAAAGGAACACACTTGTAGATGATATACGAAGTCATAACCAGATTGCTCTAATACACCATCAAAGATAGGAAAAGGAAAAAGGAAAAACAAAAATGCAATGGATCAAACTTCGACTGGTAGTCCAACATGTTGTGGACTGGGTCTAGGTTGTTTTTCCAAAAAGGTTTACAAGTGGAATGTTTTTTCCACTATGCAAACAAAATCACATGCTTACAAGGTCTAGTGAAGCTAGTTTTCCACTAGGTGAGCCTCAAGAAATCCATACCAAAGTCGTACCCCCACGACTATGATAAGGAAAAAAAGAAAAAATGCACACTCACAAGGGCTAGTGAAGCTAGTTGTTCACTAGGTTATCCCCAAGGAACCATATCAAAGCCATACCTCCATGACTTTAATAAGGTGCAAAGAAAAATGCACACTCACAGGGGCTAGTGAAGCTAGTTGTTCACTAGGTGAGCCCCAAGGAACCATATAAAATCCATACCTCCATGACTTTAATAAGGTACAAAGATGCAACACAATAAGAAAGGGATTTTCAACTGGATTTTTCTTAGTTCGTGTGAGGTCTTAATCTTAGGGGACATTGTTCCTAATGTCTTCAAGAGAGGACCAGTCAAAGGATAAAATATTTTCAACTTAGGGGATATAGTGTGTCGTGTCACCACTAAGAGGAATGCAATATTCTAAGATAGATCAAGCTCTTGAAGGACATTACTCCTAATGTCACCACAAAGAGAAAAACACATCACATGAAGTAAGAAAATCCCATCAATAAGAATGGAAAAAAATGCAAATGAAATTAGGTAAAAATAATGCCAATGTATGCCCCCACTTTAAATAAATTGCTATACACCATGCTATGAGAAATCACTTTAAACTAGGCAAACATGAAAAATAAAAAGGAAAAGAGGGTTGTCCCCTAGAAACACATAAAGGATCTATTGATTCAGGGTCAGTATCTATCTTTGCTACAATGATATTAGAGAGATAGGAACTGTCATCATTCTGAAAATACACATAGAACTGGAAGAATGACACACCAAGATTTAAAACATAGAAAAACCTTTTGTGTCAACACGGAAGAGACATAGGGTGTCTCAAAACCTTACATCATCCCCAAAAGGAAAACACAAGAAAAAAATGCAAATGAAAGGTAAATGAAAGATACAAAAACTTTTTGGTTAACATGGAAGAGACATAGGGTTTCTCGATGGCTTGCGTCATCCCTAGAAGGAAAACACAGGAAAAAAAAAAAGATAAAGGATTTACAACATATAGAAGAATGTAGGTACAAATAGCTCAGAATGTCACAAAGAGAGAGATACATTAAATAGAATAGTACAAGGATATCACATTGTGCACATGCAATCACAAAAAAGAAAAGGATATAATGTAGCACACTAGTAAAATACATGTGAGTCAACCATCCAGCAGGTCATCTGCATCCCAGTCTTGTTGAGTATATGTGGAATGTAGATCACTACTCTGAGAGACAACATCAAGTGTAATACTAGGAGAATCACCAGGTTCAACATGTGGTGAATCACTCAGTTTAGAAGGATCATCATGGTTGCTATTGTCTAAGCTCATACAAGAGGCAAATAGATAATTATGTTAGACTAACTACCAGCATCTCTCATTGGGCTCGTGACATGGTTTGACTGCCTCCCGTGGATCTTTACTGAAGCTTGTATCAGGCATTGATAGGTCAATATTTTGGTGCAACAAAAAGGACAACAATTGGTATCAGAGCTGGTCACGGGTTCGAACCCCTTGGGTGACGCTAAGGGGGGGATTGTTGGACTAACCACCAACATCTCCCTTCGGGTTCACGACATGGTTTAACCACCTCCCGTGGATCTTAACTAACGCTTGTATCGGGCATTGACAGGTCGATCTTTTGGTGCAATGGCAAGGCTGGAAAATTTAACTCATTATGCACTTGCTCATCAATTTTAGTGGTTTCTTCATTGTCATCTAAGTTAACTATAGTAGGAGGATGAACATGATAATATCCATAGAAGGTGTTGGTTCTTGTTGTATTGGAGGCATAGGATCTGTTGGTTTTGGTGATGGAGGAGGCTCATTGTTTATTGCTTCTATCAAATTCAGATTTTGATTTTCTATGTTGTTCTCTTCATTCATCTTTCGAGAAATAGCACAATGTCTATGCCTATGCTCTCTAGCATTTATGTTTCTTTTGTTATGGTTTTCAGGTTGTGTTTCTATAGGAGTGGGTTGGTCAACCATAGGTTCATTTTCTTCTTGTGAGGCAAGAACGAAAGAAGCCATGGAAGGTTATGCAGTCACTTTCTCTTTGGATATATAAATTTTCTTAGGAGGCAGATTAGGACTTGTTTGGTTTTCTCTTGGCCTTTTATAGGAAATAGGCAAGGTATATTTTATGGATGGTTCTTGGTTAATTGGAAGTGCTTTAATATCAATATTGTTTTCTTCAAGGGGCGAAGGAGGAATATTTTAAAGGGATAACTTGTCTAAGTAGTTTTCTTTAAACTTTTGGTAGGATAGGAAAAGGAAGTCCTCATAGGGTCTTATAGGCTCCATGGGCTCAGGGCAAAAATAGCCTAAGGAAAATTTCCATGGGACGATGGAGGTCTAAAGCCACTATGGTTCACATTGAATATTTCATTGTCGACTGGAAACTTTAAGCACTTATGGACAACGGATGGGACCACATTCATGGAGTGAAGCCATCTGTAGCCTACCTTCACATGAAATTGATCCTTATTAGAGATGATACAAAATGATACATTTGATTTCTTTGATCCTTCTTGTAAAGGGAGTGTGATCAAACCCATTGTAGCACGAGAAAAACCATCATGCATTTTAATCCATGTTTTCGGTTTTTCATATCTATCTTGAGTGAGTTCATGCACATATAAGAGTTCCTCTGTGATCAAATTCTCTCCATAGGCGGGGTCAATTAAAATCCCAAGAGTGGGCTTGTCATTGATTTTGTTGACTATGTAAAGAGGACCATCAGGTGCATTTTTTATTATTTCTTTTGAAGAGAAAGTAATTTCAATAGTCATTCTGGTTTTTTGTTTACAAGGCTCAGTGTCAATCACTCTTATAATTGTAATAATAGAACTTTAGTCATTAGTATCCATAGGATTTTTTTCATCATCATCCATAGGATTTTTTTTCATTATTGTTCATGTTATCATCATCTATGTAATGCTCATCACATCGAACTTAGTTTGACTAGCCTTAACAAATGAAATATTATGGTTAGGCATGGGATTGGTAGAGATTTGAAAGTTTTGGTTAGGGGGAGCTACAGATTTATTACCATTTTCATTCAAACCTATAATTTGAATATGATTAGAATCAATGAGGTCTTGGACAACATGTTTAAGATGCTTGCAATGTTTTGTATCATGTCCTTTTTGTTGGTGATAAGCACAATAGGCATTGTGTCTAAAGCTTGGAGGTAATGGCTTGCTAGGGTCAATAGGTCAAATGGGAGGTAAGGTAAGCATGTTCTTGTTTATTAGCTGAGTCATGATATTTTGAAGCATGTTGAGTAAGGGAGTAAATTATCTTTGCAGATCTCCAAAGATAAAAGGATAACTCTTTGTTATAGTAGCTACTTGGGTATCAACCTATTGGGTAGGTTGGGAGGTAGATCTTAGTTGAAGGAGACTTTTACTCTATCTTTTGAAAGGCTGGTACGTGTTTTGGTTTGAAGATTCAGACTTTTCAGGATGTCGCGACAACCTACGGAATTATGATAATCTCGAAGGGCAATACACGAGTGCATGAAGGAAGGGAATTTCATCATGGTAAGCTTTTCTTGTATCTTACTTTATAAATTTTCTATGAACATATTTTAAAGGTGAGGATCAAGAATCTTCACACTGATTTCAGAATAAAGAGATTGGTAACTTGAAATAAAGTATGTCACTTTTTCACCCTCATTTTTTTTACATCTCATAAAATTAGCTAATGTCATTTTAGGAACCATATGCACTTGGAAATAGTTAATAAAGGCTTCAAAAAAATCTTTAAATAAATGAATTGAGTTATTCGGTAATGTAGAAAACTAGTCCAAGGTAACATCTTTCAAGGATCGGAGAAAAAGCTTAGCCAATAGTTTGTCCTCAAGGATAAATTCACTAGATAAGTATTAAAGGCATTAACATGGTTAGTAGGATCTCCATTTCCTCCATATTTCTCAAATTTAGGAGTCTCTATACCTTGTGGCATTGGAGTTTTTAATATCTCTAAAGATAGTGAGTTGCTTTTGACATAGCATGAAGGTGGACCATTTTGATTTTGATTTATGGTGGAAACTTGGCCCTAAAGGGATGAAAAGATTTGTAAAAGGTAGTTAATGATAGGGTCATTGTTTGTGGTTTGGGATGGAGGTGAATATGGTGGTGGTGTGTATGTGTTGGAAGGAAAAGTGAATGGATAGATTGTGGGAGGAGATATAAGGTTAGATGCCACATAGGTAGAAGGGGAACTAGCAGAAATGTTCAAGGTAGGAAGGAAATTGCTAGTTGGTTGCATCTCTGTGGTCACTTGAGGATTTGTATAGGTGGGAATGGAGGTTATGGTTGAAGGGCGGGAATTTGAGTTAATCCTTGGATTTTCACATTGTTTGAAGTTTGAACACTATTGGTGGTGGAAGGAAGGTGTTTTCCAAAGAGTTGAGCTATATTGTGCACAAATTCTACTCTTACGTTACTTTCCATCATGTGGTGAGTACTATCTATGGCAAGTCTAACAATGTTGGAAAAAACATTTGTACTCACACTATCTTATCAATGGGCTAGGTCTTCATGCATTTTCATTATATTTTCTTGAGGGGTATGATCAACCATTGTTTGAACACTTGGAATAGCACTTGTAGGTAAGGTATGCATAGAAAAAGAGTTACAAAAGGTATGGTCCATACCTAGTGAATTAGTATCAACACTAGGAGTAAGAGAGATAGATAACCAAAGATCCATAATGAGTGTTTTATCATAGGATGTCATGAGTCTCGCACTTCGCCTAACCATAGTATTAGTAAGAGGACACCAAGTCATACAACTCATGCAAGGGATAAACCAAAGAAATTGTAATGAACATAACATCATATGCTTACAATTACACTTGAAATGAAAGAAATTGAAATAACAATAATTTTTCAAATTGTAACAGAAAATTGAAAACTCCAAGGTGAAAGTCAACAAGGACTAAGATTCCAGTAATGGAATCTTGGTCCTACTAATGAGATTTCGAGGTTCCAAAAATTGGAACAAAAAGAAAACATCACAAACAGAGTTCTGAGCTAAAACCCCACAAAGGGACTAAGACCCCAATAAGGGCATTTTTGTCCCAGTAGCAAATTTTTCATAAAAACAACAAAATATAGATTATTTATAGTGTTTCTAGGTTGCCTACCTAGGGACCTGATGTTTAGAAATAGAAAATTATTCAAATAAATGTAAGAAAAAGTGACTAATGACATGCAATTGAATGTAAAGTTGAATGCATGCTTTTCAATGTTGAATGCAATAAGAATGCAATTAGGATTATTGACAATATAATTTTTAGTTTTTCAATGAGATAAGATGATGCAAGAAAGAAAAAATGCAACCTATATGCACTTTCTCTAATGCAAATGTGAGAAACCCTAGATGCAATTTCACTAATACAAGATGCAATGGAAGAATGAATACAACATAGATCTAAGACCTTAGCAAACTCCAAATCAAAAAAATGAATGTCTGAAATGTTGAGTTCACCAATATGAACCTTGGGACAAATAATTTGGAGGATAAGGGACTCACAATGCAAGAAAAAATATTCAAAATCCTCAATTTTTCCTTTATGGGGGAATGGTTCATTCAAGGAAACCTAGGATCCCAAATTGGATTGACTATCAACACAAAGGTAAGTCAATTCTCAACAAGGGAGGCCTAGGAATATTCCTTACGATTTGAAGGGTTCACCACCAAGCAAAATCTTGGAAAATATAACTTTCTATTCAACTTACAAAACCTAATAAAGCAAGCCAAATAATGAGTGCAAATGAAAAAATTAAGTAACAAGTTAGGATGTATGTACTTGGAAAGTTTCGAAATGTCATAAGGATTCTGGAAATACAAAAATGCTATTAAACTATGTTGGGGAGGACAAAGATGCCCTTACTATTGTCTTAGCCCCGCAGTAAAATACCACTTGGAAGACTACAATTCCCTTATTGCCGACTTAGTCTCAATCTGAATTTCTACAACTTCGAAATGTGATCCTAAGGTTCAATGTCTACACTTCCTTCTTCTTAGATCTCAGGTCCTAAAACTTCCAGATCTGATCTGTAAGTGACTTTTCGTGAAGATGAAAACTTTGCAATGCAACTCTGAAACTTTACAAATTTTCACTTCAAATGATCTTCAACTTAAATCTACAAACATAAGCACACAAAAGAGGAAAAAAAATTTGATTGTTAGTAAATGGTATGTGCAGGATCATGATGGGCCAAAAAGTGGCGATATGATGGGTATGTGGTTGACGACTTTTTCTTTACCCAAAATTGATTAAACAAAAAGGTTTTTTAAAGCATATTCTCAGCTTTCTACCAATATAAATTATACTTTACTTTGAATTTAATAAATTATTATTATTCATTTTCTATTTGAATTACGACTAAAGTCCTGATTGATAGGCTGATTGAAAAACATCTATAGCTTTTGAACGGTATCACATTTTTTGAATCCAAAACATTTGTCACATTCTATGCTTCACATACTATAGGATTAAAAAAAAATGGATTTCATGAAGTTTTAACCAAGTTAAGGTGGTCAGACATATGATTTTTTATATTTTTTAAAAGTTGTAATAAAAAATTGATAATTAATTATTTACTTGGAAAACAATTACAAAAAATATGCATCACATCAAGACATGAGTCCTCTACTTATATCTAAAATATTTTAAAAAAAATTTATCATTTTATTGTGGTTAGGGTGGTTAGACAAACACATACTTCTTATTTTTTCCCTGAAATTTAAGTGCTACTACATTGAAATTTTAAATTTTCACCAAATAGATTTATTTTTTTAAAATAAACCTAGTAGTTTATAAACTACATTCAATTTGCTTCAGATTCTATTCTTACATATTTTTGAAATAATATAGATAATTTATTCAAATTTTTATGTCAAGTTGCCTAACTCTGATTTTTCTAAAAAAATTGCCACTTAAGGGCCTGTTTTTTCCATGATGATCCTGCACATACCCTAAATGAGGGTTTTCCTTGGTCAAACCTATTGTTCATAATTAAACCTTGAAATGAAATGAAATAATGGAGAGAAATGATGAATGAAGAAAGTGCTATGTTGCAACTCACCAAAACCTTATTATGACATCTGCAAACTTGTGTGAAGTGGCTAGCTTGAATGTAGATCTTGAATGCTTTATAGATCTTGACTTGAATTTCTTTCTTGAATCAAAACCCAACATCACAAATGTTAGCTCAAAAACATGCATGATGCAAGAATATCTTTCACATTATGCTTAAATCTTGATGATGGCTCCAAATGCTTGATGAATTTCTTTGAATGCTCTTGTGAACTCTAATTATGTTATTAGGAATTCTCTCACAAAAGTCTTAGGTCACTTGATTACTTGTTAGGAGAAAATGAGTGGAAGCACCTTGTATTTATACTTATTCATGCTTAATATCCTAATATTACACCACAACAAGCCGACATATGAAATCATAAATTAAATGAGGCTAAATCCTACCAAGATTCAAAATTAAATCCAAAAAATAAATTGAGGGGGACTAAGACACCCTAGGTGGCATCTTGGCCTCGAGGCTTGAAACTTGGGGCGCAAACTCCAAAAAGGGGTCTTTTAAGATGCCTCTAAAATTAGGGTCCCAAGATCTTTGGGGGACAAAGATGCCCTAGGTGGTCTCTTAGTCCCAGTCCAAAAATGAAGGACACACAACCAAAATCATTTAATTATCATTTATCCTTTGATATCTTTTGGGATTAGTCATAAAAAGATATAATTTATTAGGCTTGTAGATGCAAAATGGGACCAATTAAAACATAAATGAGGATAAGTAAAGCAAGGAAAGCCCAAACAAGTGTGAAAATGCAAGGGTGTGCATTTTCTTACACTGCAATAGTTTATTAGGGTCATGAGCTATGATAAGATGTAAGGAAATCGTATTCTTGTTCATGAGCTATAACATGATATTATGAAGGGTGTCGAGTAGGGGTGTAAATTTTCTATTCATATCCCCAAAGGAAAAAGGATTTGTTGTCTTTATCGTAGCCACTTGGTTATCAGTTTGGTGATTTTGTTGAGGGGAATTAAGTTGTAAAAATCCCCTATTCTATTTCTTGTAAGGTTGTTAACTATTTTGAGGTGTAGATTCAAACTTTTCAAGATGGTTAGGGGAATTTTTCACATCATGACCAAAATTTGAATTTTGATAATCATGAAGGGTTGTACATAATTGTGTAAAGGATGGGAATTTAAACATCTTGAGTTTGGATTTTTTTTGTAAGTTGGAAATAAACATTCATTGAAGGTTGGCATCGGGAATCTTAATGTTTATTTGTGTATAAAGCATTTGATATCTCACTATTAAATCAATGACTTTCTCATCATTTTTTTGCTTGCATGTTATTAAATAAGCTAGGGTCATCTTGGGACCCATATGAATGTGGAAGTGAAAAGGCATAAATAAGCTCTTCGAACGAACCAATTGAATTATTTGGCAAGGAAAAAAACCATTTTAAAGCAGTATCCTTAAATGACCTAGGGAATAATTTAGCTAAGAGCTTATCTTCAAAGATGAAATTACTACATAGGGTTGTATAAGTGGAAAAATGGCTAACAAGATCTACTTTTCCACCATGTTTTTCAAATCTAGGAACTTCTATACCTTGTGGCATTTGTGTTCTCAATACCTCTAGGGATAACATGTTAGTTTTGATGTATTGTGAAGGTTGACCATTGTTGTTTTGATTTAGGCTAGTGAATTGTTGTTTAAGGGCTGACATGTTCTACAAAAGTGTGTTAATGATGGCATCATTGTTGGTATTGTAAGGTGGAGGGGAATAAGGTAGAGTTATGTATGTATGCGAAGGGAAAATGAGTTATAAATTTGTGAGGGAGGATGGTTGAGGAGATATAGTATTTGAATGCACAAAGCTAGAAGGATTCCCTATAGAAATAGATAAGTAAGTGTTGACATTGCTAGTAGGCTGAATGTTTGAGGTAACTTGAGTACTAGTGTGTATAGGAA
>CM021103.1:683102429-683168305 GCA_007115665.2 Sequoiadendron giganteum | reverse complement strand
AGATTGGTAACTTGAAATAAAGTATGTCACTTTTTCACCCTCATTTTTTTTACATCTCATAAAATTAGCTAATGTCATTTTAGGAACCATATGCACTTGGAAATAGTTAATAAAGGCTTCAAAAAAATCTTTAAATAAATGAATTGAGTTATTCGGTAATGTAGAAAACTAGTCCAAGGTAACATCTTTCAAGGATCGGAGAAAAAGCTTAGCCAATAGTTTGTCCTCAAGGATAAATTCACTAGATAAGTATTAAAGGCATTAACATGGTTAGTAGGATCTCCATTTCCTCCATATTTCTCAAATTTAGGAGTCTCTATACCTTGTGGCATTGGAGTTTTTAATATCTCTAAAGATAGTGAGTTGCTTTTGACATAGCATGAAGGTGGACCATTTTGATTTTGATTTATGGTGGAAACTTGGCCCTAAAGGGATGAAAAGATTTGTAAAAGGTAGTTAATGATAGGGTCATTGTTTGTGGTTTGGGATGGAGGTGAATATGGTGGTGGTGTGTATGTGTTGGAAGGAAAAGTGAATGGATAGATTGTGGGAGGAGATATAAGGTTAGATGCCACATAGGTAGAAGGGGAACTAGCAGAAATGTTCAAGGTAGGAAGGAAATTGCTAGTTGGTTGCATCTCTGTGGTCACTTGAGGATTTGTATAGGTGGGAATGGAGGTTATGGTTGAAGGGCGGGAATTTGAGTTAATCCTTGGATTTTCACATTGTTTGAAGTTTGAACACTATTGGTGGTGGAAGGAAGGTGTTTTCCAAAGAGTTGAGCTATATTGTGCACAAATTCTACTCTTACGTTACTTTCCATCATGTGGTGAGTACTATCTATGGCAAGTCTAACAATGTTGGAAAAAACATTTGTACTCACACTATCTTATCAATGGGCTAGGTCTTCATGCATTTTCATTATATTTTCTTGAGGGGTATGATCAACCATTGTTTGAACACTTGGAATAGCACTTGTAGGTAAGGTATGCATAGAAAAAGAGTTACAAAAGGTATGGTCCATACCTAGTGAATTAGTATCAACACTAGGAGTAAGAGAGATAGATAACCAAAGATCCATAATGAGTGTTTTATCATAGGATGTCATGAGTCTCGCACTTCGCCTAACCATAGTATTAGTAAGAGGACACCAAGTCATACAACTCATGCAAGGGATAAACCAAAGAAATTGTAATGAACATAACATCATATGCTTACAATTACACTTGAAATGAAAGAAATTGAAATAACAATAATTTTTCAAATTGTAACAGAAAATTGAAAACTCCAAGGTGAAAGTCAACAAGGACTAAGATTCCAGTAATGGAATCTTGGTCCTACTAATGAGATTTCGAGGTTCCAAAAATTGGAACAAAAAGAAAACATCACAAACAGAGTTCTGAGCTAAAACCCCACAAAGGGACTAAGACCCCAATAAGGGCATTTTTGTCCCAGTAGCAAATTTTTCATAAAAACAACAAAATATAGATTATTTATAGTGTTTCTAGGTTGCCTACCTAGGGACCTGATGTTTAGAAATAGAAAATTATTCAAATAAATGTAAGAAAAAGTGACTAATGACATGCAATTGAATGTAAAGTTGAATGCATGCTTTTCAATGTTGAATGCAATAAGAATGCAATTAGGATTATTGACAATATAATTTTTAGTTTTTCAATGAGATAAGATGATGCAAGAAAGAAAAAATGCAACCTATATGCACTTTCTCTAATGCAAATGTGAGAAACCCTAGATGCAATTTCACTAATACAAGATGCAATGGAAGAATGAATACAACATAGATCTAAGACCTTAGCAAACTCCAAATCAAAAAAATGAATGTCTGAAATGTTGAGTTCACCAATATGAACCTTGGGACAAATAATTTGGAGGATAAGGGACTCACAATGCAAGAAAAAATATTCAAAATCCTCAATTTTTCCTTTATGGGGGAATGGTTCATTCAAGGAAACCTAGGATCCCAAATTGGATTGACTATCAACACAAAGGTAAGTCAATTCTCAACAAGGGAGGCCTAGGAATATTCCTTACGATTTGAAGGGTTCACCACCAAGCAAAATCTTGGAAAATATAACTTTCTATTCAACTTACAAAACCTAATAAAGCAAGCCAAATAATGAGTGCAAATGAAAAAATTAAGTAACAAGTTAGGATGTATGTACTTGGAAAGTTTCGAAATGTCATAAGGATTCTGGAAATACAAAAATGCTATTAAACTATGTTGGGGAGGACAAAGATGCCCTTACTATTGTCTTAGCCCCGCAGTAAAATACCACTTGGAAGACTACAATTCCCTTATTGCCGACTTAGTCTCAATCTGAATTTCTACAACTTCGAAATGTGATCCTAAGGTTCAATGTCTACACTTCCTTCTTCTTAGATCTCAGGTCCTAAAACTTCCAGATCTGATCTGTAAGTGACTTTTCGTGAAGATGAAAACTTTGCAATGCAACTCTGAAACTTTACAAATTTTCACTTCAAATGATCTTCAACTTAAATCTACAAACATAAGCACACAAAAGAGGAAAAAAAATTTGATTGTTAGTAAATGGTATGTGCAGGATCATGATGGGCCAAAAAGTGGCGATATGATGGGTATGTGGTTGACGACTTTTTCTTTACCCAAAATTGATTAAACAAAAAGGTTTTTTAAAGCATATTCTCAGCTTTCTACCAATATAAATTATACTTTACTTTGAATTTAATAAATTATTATTATTCATTTTCTATTTGAATTACGACTAAAGTCCTGATTGATAGGCTGATTGAAAAACATCTATAGCTTTTGAACGGTATCACATTTTTTGAATCCAAAACATTTGTCACATTCTATGCTTCACATACTATAGGATTAAAAAAAAATGGATTTCATGAAGTTTTAACCAAGTTAAGGTGGTCAGACATATGATTTTTTATATTTTTTAAAAGTTGTAATAAAAAATTGATAATTAATTATTTACTTGGAAAACAATTACAAAAAATATGCATCACATCAAGACATGAGTCCTCTACTTATATCTAAAATATTTTAAAAAAAATTTATCATTTTATTGTGGTTAGGGTGGTTAGACAAACACATACTTCTTATTTTTTCCCTGAAATTTAAGTGCTACTACATTGAAATTTTAAATTTTCACCAAATAGATTTATTTTTTTAAAATAAACCTAGTAGTTTATAAACTACATTCAATTTGCTTCAGATTCTATTCTTACATATTTTTGAAATAATATAGATAATTTATTCAAATTTTTATGTCAAGTTGCCTAACTCTGATTTTTCTAAAAAAATTGCCACTTAAGGGCCTGTTTTTTCCATGATGATCCTGCACATACCCTAAATGAGGGTTTTCCTTGGTCAAACCTATTGTTCATAATTAAACCTTGAAATGAAATGAAATAATGGAGAGAAATGATGAATGAAGAAAGTGCTATGTTGCAACTCACCAAAACCTTATTATGACATCTGCAAACTTGTGTGAAGTGGCTAGCTTGAATGTAGATCTTGAATGCTTTATAGATCTTGACTTGAATTTCTTTCTTGAATCAAAACCCAACATCACAAATGTTAGCTCAAAAACATGCATGATGCAAGAATATCTTTCACATTATGCTTAAATCTTGATGATGGCTCCAAATGCTTGATGAATTTCTTTGAATGCTCTTGTGAACTCTAATTATGTTATTAGGAATTCTCTCACAAAAGTCTTAGGTCACTTGATTACTTGTTAGGAGAAAATGAGTGGAAGCACCTTGTATTTATACTTATTCATGCTTAATATCCTAATATTACACCACAACAAGCCGACATATGAAATCATAAATTAAATGAGGCTAAATCCTACCAAGATTCAAAATTAAATCCAAAAAATAAATTGAGGGGGACTAAGACACCCTAGGTGGCATCTTGGCCTCGAGGCTTGAAACTTGGGGCGCAAACTCCAAAAAGGGGTCTTTTAAGATGCCTCTAAAATTAGGGTCCCAAGATCTTTGGGGGACAAAGATGCCCTAGGTGGTCTCTTAGTCCCAGTCCAAAAATGAAGGACACACAACCAAAATCATTTAATTATCATTTATCCTTTGATATCTTTTGGGATTAGTCATAAAAAGATATAATTTATTAGGCTTGTAGATGCAAAATGGGACCAATTAAAACATAAATGAGGATAAGTAAAGCAAGGAAAGCCCAAACAAGTGTGAAAATGCAAGGGTGTGCATTTTCTTACACTGCAATAGTTTATTAGGGTCATGAGCTATGATAAGATGTAAGGAAATCGTATTCTTGTTCATGAGCTATAACATGATATTATGAAGGGTGTCGAGTAGGGGTGTAAATTTTCTATTCATATCCCCAAAGGAAAAAGGATTTGTTGTCTTTATCGTAGCCACTTGGTTATCAGTTTGGTGATTTTGTTGAGGGGAATTAAGTTGTAAAAATCCCCTATTCTATTTCTTGTAAGGTTGTTAACTATTTTGAGGTGTAGATTCAAACTTTTCAAGATGGTTAGGGGAATTTTTCACATCATGACCAAAATTTGAATTTTGATAATCATGAAGGGTTGTACATAATTGTGTAAAGGATGGGAATTTAAACATCTTGAGTTTGGATTTTTTTTGTAAGTTGGAAATAAACATTCATTGAAGGTTGGCATCGGGAATCTTAATGTTTATTTGTGTATAAAGCATTTGATATCTCACTATTAAATCAATGACTTTCTCATCATTTTTTTGCTTGCATGTTATTAAATAAGCTAGGGTCATCTTGGGACCCATATGAATGTGGAAGTGAAAAGGCATAAATAAGCTCTTCGAACGAACCAATTGAATTATTTGGCAAGGAAAAAAACCATTTTAAAGCAGTATCCTTAAATGACCTAGGGAATAATTTAGCTAAGAGCTTATCTTCAAAGATGAAATTACTACATAGGGTTGTATAAGTGGAAAAATGGCTAACAAGATCTACTTTTCCACCATGTTTTTCAAATCTAGGAACTTCTATACCTTGTGGCATTTGTGTTCTCAATACCTCTAGGGATAACATGTTAGTTTTGATGTATTGTGAAGGTTGACCATTGTTGTTTTGATTTAGGCTAGTGAATTGTTGTTTAAGGGCTGACATGTTCTACAAAAGTGTGTTAATGATGGCATCATTGTTGGTATTGTAAGGTGGAGGGGAATAAGGTAGAGTTATGTATGTATGCGAAGGGAAAATGAGTTATAAATTTGTGAGGGAGGATGGTTGAGGAGATATAGTATTTGAATGCACAAAGCTAGAAGGATTCCCTATAGAAATAGATAAGTAAGTGTTGACATTGCTAGTAGGCTGAATGTTTGAGGTAACTTGAGTACTAGTGTGTATAGGAATTTAGATGGGTATTGTAGAAGGAGGAGTTGAAGTTCCACCTTGGCTTTAGGTATACCCAAATCTTGAGTACAACTATTCATAGTAGGGATGGTATTGTCAACATCATGCACATTGGTTGTAGGGAGGAAAGTCATTGGAAATGAGGTATGTGTGCTATGATCCATAGGGGCTTGATTATCAACACTATTAGAAAGAGAGTTAGAAAACCCAAGATCCACAATGAATGGTGTATCACGAGATGACACATGAGTCTCGAACTACATCTCATAATAGTATTGCTAATAGGACACCAAGTTGTAAAGCTCATACAAGATTCACAAACTCAATACTAATCCAAAATGGAAAAAGGGTAAAGTGTAATGCAATTGACCTATAATGCAATGTGTAAATGCAATTTTCTAATTCTAAACAAGGTAATTTTATGATTACACTATGCAAAAACCTAAAAGTGAAGTCTTGTAAATTATGCAATTTTAAAACCACACAATGCACTAACTTTATCAAATTAATCTAAATATGATCAAATTGATGAAACAAAAACTCTACAAACAATAACAGAAATCTAAAAGCAACAAACAAAAATGTAGAAATGGATATTTGAATGCTCACAAAATCCTATTATGACTTGATCAAGAACTCATTCTCCCTAGGGTGAATGGGTCCTAGATGAGTGGTTTGAAACAATTTTTTATAGATTTTTAAGTGATTTTTAGTGGTTTTCATATTCTAGTTTGTTTTAATAGTGTTTAGTTTGATTTTTGTATGAAATGCAATGTGAATTGCAAGACAAGATGTGATAAAATGATGACTTAGAAAAGCTAGTTTGGTATGCAATTTTATTTCAATTTTCAAAATCCAAGTTAATATGATGTAAATGATATGCAAGATGACTGATCTTTTTGTATTTTTCATATTTAAATAATGCAAATATGCAATCCTAAAACTTATAATGAGATGCAAAGCTGAATGCAAACTAGACACCCTAAATGAGACCTAATTCAATGCAAATGAATGTTACAAGATCTAAATCTAGGATGAAAGAGGACTCCAAAATTAGATAACTACAATGCTCAAAAGGTCATTTTCACCATAATAAAATATAGGAAAAAAGGTTCACCAATATGACTTGATAACAATTGGGGTATGATGCACCTATTTCTCTAATTTCATTCAAAATGTGTGTTAAAAAGTGCAAATGAGAAACAATAATCAAATCCAACCTAGATAACAGTCAAAAGGAAGATCTAGAAAGGGTAAAATGTTGTGTACCTATCACCAAAAATGCTTACAATGTCCTCACTAAGGACTCATTCACCCTATGGTGAATGGGTCCTAGCTAGGGCTTCAAAAAATTAGTTTATGGGTTTTGTTCTACTAGATCTGCACTCCCAAATTCTAGTTGTTCACTGTCGAAAAAATGGAAATAAAACTTGTAGATCAATTTCCATGATTTGAAAAAAAATCTTGCAGCTTTTGACAAATTTGTAACTTTCTTCAATTTTAATCTCCAAATGATCTTCAACCTAAAACCTGCAATCAGACATCAAAGTGAGAAAAATGTTGTTTGTTAGGGAATAGGGGTTTTCCTTGGTCAAAACCAATTTTGTTAATTATACCTTATGATGAAATAATGAAACTTGAAACCATGAAACATGAAGGGATGAAACAATGATACCTTATTTGAAACGTTGAATAAATCTGTACACTAGCATCAAGTGGCCTTAATGGATGTAGATCTTAATCATGAAACTTGTCTTGAAACAATGCCTTTCAATATGATTGAATTGATCTTGAACACTATATCATCATATTAGCTTAACAAACATGCATGATGCAATACATCATTGACATGACTATTGGAATCTTGATTGCTATAATAATCTTCTACAAATCTGCCCTTGAAAACCTTAGAAATGATCTTGAAGGATCTCTTGAATGCCTTTAGGTTGCTTGAAATATTCTAGGTGAAACTTAATGAAATGACCTTGTATTTATACATATCTTAACATTAATTCCCAAAATTCAAATATCACAAGTTGACATTGAATTATAAATTTGAAATTATTAAAATACCACCGAAAACATATTTCAAAGAGGGTTCCTAAGTCTAAGTGAGGACCCATTCACCATAGGACGAATGGGTCCTAGGTCACTTACCTAGGACACACATCGGACAAAGTGAAATATCATGTAAAAATAGGGTCCTAGGACTAAGTGAGGACCCATTCGCCCTATGGAAAATGGGTCGTAGGTCACCTACCTAGGACACACACCTTCCAAAGTTAAGTTTTATGTAATAATATTTATGATGCTACGTTTTATCCCTCGGAATCTATATTTAATTAGGCTTGGATTTAAATTAAAGGGGCCTTAATTAATTAATAAAGCCCTAGATTAGTGTGAAAGTGTAAAGGTACACTTTACAACACCCTAAATAAGGCACAATTAGGTCCATTTTAAAAGGGGCCTAAACTTAATGTGAATATGAAAAACACATTACAACACAAATTAAGGCAACATTAGGCTTATTTTAATATTAAATATTCCTAAATTAGGTGTGGAAAAGGGATACTTTTTCTAATACTACATTTAAATAAACAATGAGATAAAAATTGAATAATTAATCAAATGTAAATGATTTATTTGATTAATTATAGACGAAATGATGCGTAATAAGATGAAATGATGATGTGTTGATTTTAGTTTTTTTCATTTTACCTTTTTTTTATAAGTAAGCACTATAGAGTGGTAGCTCCCTTTCATTAATAAAACATAAAAAAATTAGAATTATTCTTCTAAACATGCTTTCAATACAACAATGGTTTCCAATATATCAATATAATTATACCTTTAGCTAGCTTCATGGCACACATTATCTGTGTAGGTGATGTAGGAGTATCCAGATCTAGAGGCGATCTTGCATCACCCAAAAATATTTTGAGTTCCATTTTTAATTTTGGTGTGTATTTTGATTTTTTGGCAGTTTCAGGAATCTCTCTATAGAAAAAAGACTTTAATTGGTTCAAATTTTCAATTTTCAATTTTCCATTGGTTCATCATTTTGAAGACCCCATAGACAGTTTTATGAAAATACTTATTTCTAGAAATTTGTGAGAGTTGGCAAAAATAATTTTGCATGGATAATCATAGATATATTTTTAAAAATGTGGAAAAAATTTATTGGTCAAATATTTCACCATTTGGGCGATTTTAATGCTTGAATTTTGTGTCAACAATTTCACTAGAATTTTAAATTATCAAGTTTTGTGAAGGCTGGAAAAAAAAATCTTGGAGGGGAGATTCATAAGGTTATTTTTCATGTTATGGCCAACTTTCAAGTGAAGAGGTTCTTCTAGTAAGAATTTATGAAAAAAATCATTTTGTCAAGCCACTGGCATAACTACAAGCTCATCAAATAGTAATTTTCTTTGGCCAATTTAGAAAATCATGAAATTTAAAATGTCTAAATATTGTTGGAGCCAATAAATTATCATTTTTAAATGAAGATAAAATAATTTAAGGAAGTGCAATAGTGTCTTGGCTGTTTCAAAAGCATGGAAGATGGAATAGAGGGAATCACCATTTATTTGGTTTAAAAAAAAATAATAAAATGAAATACTAGACAACAACAAAATCCCTTTAGAATGATATGTAGAAGAATTTAAGAGATAAACATGGAAATAAAAGGAGGGAGTGGGAGAGTGAAAGCCAATCATAGCTTATATCCATGAAGTGTTTAAAAACTGTGATTGTTGATTGGAAATAGATTTCTCAACCAAAGTTTGAGAAGGGATCTCAACTAGTGTAAGGGGATTCAAGACAGTTATGAGAAGGTAGAGGAAAGAACAAACTTTCTAAAATTTGAGACCTGTCATTGAGAGGAAAACCATTATAATTATTTTTTTATAGATGTATAGCTTGATTGTGAAGTGTATTAGAAACTAGGAAGATCTAGGAGATAAGAAACAAGCATATGAGTAATAAAATATTGTATTCAACTTACCTTTTAACAATGAGCTCAAATCCTCATTATAAAGAATGAGGATGAGAAAATACATGCCACATGTTTAGGCAATAACATGTCATGGATGGAGGAGAGGACTCAATGAGGATGAGAAAACTCATGCCATGGGTTGAGGAGAGGACTCCTCATCCTACAGTGGTGGTGAGTTTCTCTCCTCAATGCAAGGGATCAAGTCCAACACCTAACTAGGCTTAAGTTAGCCTAACTAGAGTAGAAAATACTAACACCCCCCCTTAAGCATAGCTTAGGTGGGTATGAAGAAATGGGTCTCGACTACTAGCTAGATGAGGTACCCATGCATAATGCAAAACTCTCAAAAATGGAGAAAGATAGAAAATCCAGTGGGAAAAAACTATCCTCCAAAAAGAGAGAAAGAAGAAAATGTACAAGTGAAAGAAGAAGAAAGATAGAAGGAGGATACAAGAGCCCCCAAGAACTACTTCTATCACAAAAGTACAAGAGATATTCCCCCATAGGAGAGAAAGAGAGAGGCTTGGAAGCCCCCCATAAGATATGATGTAGTGTGCATAGATCCTTGATGAATTATGCCGAAGAGAATCCATGAATGCTGAACCACATTTCTCCCTTTAGGAAGAAGGTGAACTACAAAAGTGTGCAAATAATCTTCCCATTCTTGATAGGAACATGCAGAAAAAAGTACATAAAGGTCTCTGAATTATGCACAAGATCCAAAGACGTAGATGATGCCCATAATATCTTCATAGAATTCTTAATGATCTTCAAGCCAAATCTGATGTGTAACGAAGATTGAAGAACAAGGACCATAGGGATCATAGATGTATGATGATAACTGGAACCATAAGAATATGATACTATCACTATAGAAGCTATAGTAGGCAAGGAATGAGCAAGAATATCTGAAGAAGATAAGGATGATGCAACTTCAATGAAGTTGTCATAAAAAAGAAGAAAAATGTCCTCAATAGTGTCATCCAAATCAACAAGATGGGATTCTACGAAAAGACATGAAATGTCGGGTAGATATACATCTCAAAGTGGTAGATCTAGAAAGACGATAGTAGTAGGTTGTTTTGCAGTCTTACAAAGCAGTGAAAAGATAGCGTGAGAGAAATGAGGACAAAATTCATCCCCATGTTGAGTGCTCCCACAATATGTATACTTGACTATACAACATGTAGACATGGTCTAAATGTGCAAAAGATCAAATGCAAAAAGCCCCCCCGAAACTATTGGAAGAGAGACCCCCTGGCAATTTATAACTTAGTGCATTTTACAAAATAAATTTTACCAATGGATGGAAAATGAAAAACCATTCAATTTTGCAAAAAAAGTGGTACTCAATTACAAGCTATCGAGAAAAATTTATTAAACAATTAATTTCTTGCAAAAATGGCCTAATTTAATTTACTGCACTTGAAAAGAAAAAAATATTCCTATCAAAGGGGTGAATATGCCCTTCCAATCACTTATTAGAATTGAGATTAAGTGTAGATTACAAAGGGTTTGACTGTGAGGGGAATTGGCCTCCTGCCAACCCAAGCCTCACCCTTCATCTTTAATGGGTAAATACAAGTAATCGCTACCTTAACTGGTGAGAAAGCCTTCAAATCACAATTTCAACGCTAAGCAGATACTTCAATCATAGAAATCCACCATGGAAGAAAGCACAAAAAAGACCAATCAATCATCAGTGATGGAGAGGCATGGAAATCATGCATAGAATATGTGCAAGTCTATAAAAAAACTCGGGTTGTGTGACAAAGACTCCCAGCTGTGTGTGAATGGGGGTAATCTGAGTTGAAATGCACCCTTTATATTTCCACGCGGCCTGCTCCAAACAATGGTTGTGCCTCCAAATGGTGGTTGTGTGTGCTCAAAGGTCTTTATTCAGCCCTCACCACATGAAGACCAAGTCCTTCCATCAAATCTTCCAAATCTACTGCATGAGCTCTCTTGCAACGGAAATAAAATATGCCTAAAGAGGGCATGAGAACAGGGTGGAAAGAGGGCATGTGAACAAGTATCCAATGTTGGGTCTCTCAGTGGAGTCTAAATGCCTATGAATAGCATTCAAAAGACGTTCTCTTGCATAATGTAAATCATTCCACTATTTTACCTGCCTTGTTGCACATCGACCTACGAATTTAGCCAGAATTCGTTAATTCAAGCCACTGAATGGTCACGTGAGCTCTCAGGACTGACAACAGATATTTTGCACCTCAAAGTCTTCATGAAAATTGATAACACCCAGTAATGGAGATCTAACTAAATAAAAAAAATTGGTTCACTTATTGACCTGGAACTATCTCCTCCTAAGCTTTGATATCATATTAGAAACTAGGAAGATCTAGGAGATAAGAAACAAGCACATGAGCAATGCAATATTGTATTCAGCTTACCTTTTAACAATGAGCTCAGACCCTCATTATAAAAAATGAGGATGAGAAAATACATGCCACAATTTTAGGCAATCACATGTCATGGATGGAGGAGAGGATTGAATGAGGATGAGAAAACTCATGCCATAGATTGAGGAGAGGAATCCTCATCCTATAGTGGTGGCGAGGTGCTCTCCTCAATGCAAGTGATCAACTCCAACACCTAACTAGGCTTAAGTTAGCCTAACTAGAGTAGAATACACTAACAAAGTGAAATTGAATAAAATTTTAGTAGTTTTATTGTAATCTTTACATCATTGACATTTCAATCTATGGGAACTAGGTTGCCATTCCCCTCACAACTTCATCTTCCCAAGCTTCCACATGTACATGGAGCCCAAAAACCCTTCCAAGCAATGGATAGTGATAGATTTTGTCAACTTGTGTAAACCCATTATCCTATTAAAAAAACCTAAATAGCTAACAATATGAGAAATAGATGACTATTGAATGAACTTAACGTTGAAAATAACTTAATACATTTCCTCACAAAAAAATCTATGACCTATAAATAAAATAAACATGTGGAACACTCAAGCGACTGTCAAAAGACAGGAGGAGGGATGGAGGAATTGGCATCATCTCGCCATCATGGTGTCCTATAGGCCCCAGCAGTAATGTTGCCCACCACCTCCTCTCCCTCTACTCGGATAGTTTTGAACAAAAAAATATGTAAGGAAGAAACTAGGTTCACCCTCCAACACATTAGGATTTGGGAGTCAACCTAAAATTGGAGTTAATAAGTTGGAATTAGGGTTTGATCTTTTATTTAATTATTTTAAATTTTCTTTAAATTCTTATAAATCCACATAATCAAATTATCATGGGGTTAGGTCGGGTTATGTAAAAAATTAAATGAGTTCTAGGGTATATGACATAAAACTAATCTAGTCAAGGAAGGTTGACTTATGAGAACATGATCCTTGTGATCTAACAATCTTTCCAAGTTACTATTAAATTCTACCAAGATTTGATGCAACAATAGACTCAAATTTTTGAGTAATCTAAATTTTAATAGATAATAATTAGCTATAAACAAATATGATGATAAATAGGAAATTTGGGCATTTCAAATCATTTCCAAAAGTGAATTCACAATCCAAATTTGATATCCACTAGTTTCTAAAATTATTATAGTTTCAAGATAGCAAGCATATGAAGAATGTTTATTTTCCATATTACTAACCTTCATCTCTGTTAAAATTACTGTCTGAATGTTTGTAAATGTCAGACAGCTTCTTTTAAACATCTTTGGAAATAGTTGTCTTCCGCTAAGAACACAGTCTTGACTGAATTCTCAACTAAACCATGTTGTGTCTTGATTGAAATCTCAATTGAATCAGTTTATCTGTGCGTCCATGTTTAATGTCACCTCCATGTTATTTATTTACCATTTGCCTCTACGTAACGTATAACTGTACTGATATACAAAGTTCCACACAAGCAACTGATTCAAAACTTTTACTGTGGTCTAAGCTGTCCAAAATTTCACAGAGATTATTGTTTTACCCATTCAGTTTAGTACTTCAATAGAAAGCTTCAATCTACTTTTTAAAGGAACAACCACTCCATTTAAATCTATAATCTAAAACCTTGAAATCAGTTGACAGAGTTCAAACACGAGAAGATAAATCCAAAACTTGTCATGATGAAAAGGGCGATTTACTATTGGATCTCCACATTTACATTCAGATTTTTACATGATATTACAACCGACTGCCAAACTTCAACGTAAGATAATAAACATGTCAGCGGAAAATATATATAGCATAGTTTTGTTTAAGAGGGATTCATTTCCTCTGACCCTTCGTTGGAAGAAGCTTAACAAGGAAGGCAGTGTTATACGGCAGCCTCTTCTTGCGTGATATGGAGGAATTTGAGGATGTAGTCATCTAATTTGTAGTAGAGGAGGACGATTGAATATATAAGGAGGCAGAAGAGGAGACGAAAACAGATAAAAAGGTAAAGCTGATTGGTGGGATGCAGATAAAACATTATACAAGCGAGGATTGCGAGGAAGACCAGAATCAAAAACAGTAGCTTTGGAAAAGGAGGAAGATAAGCCTGAAGCCTTTCAATCGGTCTCAACCGTAATAACTGCGAAACTCCTCTAAATAAACTGTGAAAGATTCGAAATATATTTCGCGGGGATCGATGATTATGATGTGGCTCCATTGATGCCCACTTTCTGGCTAGGTCGTACTTTTCTCTTGCAGAAAGTTTGAAGCCAATCTCAGGCACCCACACCCACCGTTTATTCAATGTTAACATGAAATTTATAGTGGAGGCCAAAAGAAAAAATTGAGAAGACGTTTGGATGAATTTAGGGCAATGGCATCCCAAACGTCGAGCTAAGCGTTCTAGAATATTATGAAGCATTTCTTTTATTAATTGAAGAAAAGAGAAAATGGGCTTGGCCGGGTCGGGGAGTTGGAGCAGGCAGCAGTGGCGCAACGGCTGAGGGGCAAGATAAGAATATGATTAACAGGTTAGAAAAATATGTGGATGATATGTTAGTTGTTGGACAAAATAAGAATATGATTAATAGGTTAAAGAAGGATTTGGGCAGTCGGTTTGCAATGAAGGATTTGGGTTTAGCACAACAAATATTAGGCATGAAGATCATTCGTGATAGAAAGAAGAAAAAATTGTGACTGTCACAAGAAAAATATATTGAAAAGGTGCTAGAAAAATTTAATATGAAAGATGCCAAGCCAGTTGGTGCACCTCTTGCTTCTCATTTCAAATTGAGTGTCGATTTATGCCCTTGTGATGACAAGGAGAAGGAGGAAATGAAAAAGATTCCTTATGCTTCAGCAGTTGGTAGCTTGATGTATGCCATGGTATCCACTCGTCCAGATATTGCACATTCAGTGGGAGTAGTGAGTAGGTTCCTTGCAAATCCGGGCAAATAACATTGGCAAGAACTGTAAAGTGGATTTTCAGGTATCTCAAGGGTACTAGTCATTACTGTTTATGTTTTGAAAATTTTGATATGGTGCTTGAAGGATTTACAGATGCAGATATAGCTAGAGACCTGGACACCAAAACTTCTACCACTGGTTATTTGTATACATTTGTAGGTGTTGCGGTATCTTGGGTATCCAGGCTAAAACGAATAGTAGCTCTCACCAGTACAGAGGCAAAGTATATAGCTGCGACAAAAGCGTGCAAAGAGATGTTGTGGATGAAATGATTCTTAGGAGAGCTAGGAATAAAACAAGACAAGTATGTGCTATATTGTGACAGTCAGAGCACCATTCACTTGGCAAAAAATCCAGCTTTTCACTCATGAACCAAACATATTGACTTGAGGTGTCATTGTATTCAGCAGGTGTTGGAGGAAGGACAGTTATCCTTGGAAAAGATCCATACAGATAAGAACCACACAGATATGCTCACTAAAATTCTGCAAAGAGAGAAACATGAACTATGTAGAGACACGGTAGGCCTGGGGGTGACTTGATGCTTACAGCTTATTCAGAACCCTTCATTTGCTTTAAGTGGGAGAATGTTGAAAATGTCATAAAGAAAATAAAAGCGTCAAATCAATTGCATCTAACAACATTTAAAATGGAAGTCTCCACCATCGAACACCACCAAACAATGTCTTCAAGTCAACAAAATATTTAAGATAGAAGCTTCTCCTCCCAGTCTATTCTGCCGACAATCTAATCCACATTTTTTGCATGTTTTTAATTGTAATGTATTTTTGGAGAATTCCAAGACCTTTATTTATAGAGGCATGTGTAATCATTTTTTTGGAGGCAGAAATGTGAAGAAATTCACAGCAATGTTTAATTTGAAGGAGGTTTATGTGTGTGTTCTATCCTGCCCAGCATACTCCATTTTTCTCTGTCAATCTGCCCTGTTCTATATTTAAATAGTTGTGTGTGATGCATCATTTTTGGATTTCACTGATGTGTACTGTTGTTGTGTAAAATATATATATCTGTTGTGATTCTGATTGCTAACATTTCTAGTATTATATTTTAAATTTCTACCAAGTGGTATTAGAGCCAATGGTATATGATCTAGAGGAACCTAGAGAGGTAGATGAATATGAGAGTGTGTTGGTCTGAAGACAAAGCTTTCGATTGCAGAAAGAGAAGGTTGTGAATAGCCATAGAAAGAGATCTTTAGCAGTAGACAAACCCAAAGGACATTGTAGTTTGTCGTGATTCGCAGTTCATAGAATAAAGAAGCTTAGCAGCTGATTTGGAGAATGGAGGAGTCACAAATCCGCAACAAGATGAAATGAGACTTCCAAGCTGACACGTTGTTGGGAAAGGAAACCCAACTAAAGTGGGAAAAGAAGAAAACATAGACCAAATAAAATAGACAACAAGAAAAAGAGGCATATTTTTTTCTGTTTCATTAAATTAACCAAAAATATTACAATCCAAAATGTTTACATACAAAAACTCAGAGCAAAGCTCTGTACATTCGTTCATACAAAAATTGTGCACGTTCTGGCACACTAGAGTAAACTATGTGCTAATGCGAACATTCCGGAGCACTGGGCCTCTGTAAATATTCTGGAGCACTTTCCTCTGCCGCTCCAGGTTCACCTGAACAATCTTCCTTCTATTCTTCTGCTGTTGTCTATCTTCTATCTCTCACTGAAAGAAATTCTATTCTATTCTTTTGTCTTTCCTGCCTTTCCAAAAATTGGCGCTCAATTCAAACTCACCAACCAAAAATTAATTTTCTGCCAATTCATTAATTGGGACAACAAGTCTCTAACAAACCAACTAGAGGGAACAATCCAAAACGGGTCTCATTTGTCTGTACATTAAATGCACTTTTCTGTTGTTGCTCAAGATTAGCTTTTCCAACACTCCCCCTTAATCTTGAGTCTTTATGATTTACATCACCATTCAAAAGTTCTGGAGCATAAGTTCGATGGTATATGCGCTTCTCCAAAGTTCTAGAGCATCTGCGCTCTTCTATGTTTCCCTAAACAAAAGTTCTGGAGCATCTGCGCTTTTTTGTGTTTTCCAAAACACAAGTTCCAGAGCATCTGCGCTTACAAGTTCTGGAGCATCTGCGCTCCTCTATGTTTTTCTGAACCAAGGTTCCGGAGCATCTCTGATTTTCTGTGTTTACTAGAACCAAAGTTCTGGTGCATTCCTACATACCCATCCTATCTCTTAGGCATTCAAAGGAGTCTTTTGACAATGCCTTCATGAATATATCAGCAAGTTGTTGCTCATATCTGCAATACTAAAGCTCGATCTCTCCATGCTCCGCCAACTCCCTTATGAAATGGTAGTGAATTTCTATGTGCTTTCTTCGTCCATGAAAGATGGGATTCTTGGTCAAGGCAATACAAGATACATTGTCACAAAATATGGTTGTACCATCTTCTTGCTGCTCATTCAAATCTGCAAGGATTCTTCTAAGCCAAATAGCTTGACATGTTGCTGCATTTGCTACAATGTATTCTGCTTCATCATGGAGAGAGAAACTATGGGTTGCTTCTTTGATGCCCATAATATTGCTCCTCAACCCATGTGGAATGCATATCTCGAAGTGCTTTTCTTGTCATTTATATTTCCTGCCCAATCACTGTCTATGTACCCAACAAGTTGGAACTCATTAGAGGCGGTATACATAATGCCATAGCCTTTCATGCCATTGACATACCTTAAAATTATTTTTCTTGTTTGTCAATGGGCATCCTTAGGCTGCTCTATGAACCTAGAAATCATGCTTACTGTGTACATCAGATCGGGTCTTGTTGCTGTCAAATACATGAGGCTTCCAACCATGCTCTTATAGAGGGTTGGGTTAACATCTTTGTTGATGTCCTCTTTGCTTGATTTCAGACATGTAGCTATTGGAGTTGGGACTAGTTTTATGTCCAACATTCTAAATCTTTTCAAGATTTCATTAGAATAAATTGTTTGAGAAATAAATATGCCATCATTTGTTTGTTGGACCTCTATGCCTAGGAAATATTTTAGCAAACCTAGGTCTGTCATTTCAAACTCATTTTTCATTGCCTCTTTGAAATCAGCAATGAAAAGATTACTATTACCTATGAAAATTAAATCATCTACATACAAAATAGCAATAAGTATCTCACCATTGGCTACCTTGATGTAGATTTTGGGCTCACTACCACTTTTATTGAAGCCATTTCTCAAAAGGTACGTATCAATTTTGTTGTACCTGTAGACATGCAAAAATAACAATCATGCATCATACAAATTAACATTCATTTCTTCTATTAATCAATTAAAATATTTATTGATTAATTTCCTAAGGTTCATTAAATAAATCAAATTATTTAATCCTTATGTTCTTCTCATTTGATTTAATAAATCAATTACTGATTTAATCAAATGTCAAATCCCTAAAATCCCTTAAGTTAATTAATCTAAATTAATTAACTTCTAATCATAATTATCATTCTCTAGCTTTTGACTCAACTAGAGTCAAATCCAAACTCCTAACTAACCCACCCACTTGCACCAATAAATCATTTATTTGATTTATTATTTCCTCTAATTACATTCAAAATGGCATCAAAATGGAATATTCTTCCAATTTGAATCTTCCCCCCCAAAAGGACTTGTCCCTTCCAACAAGGTTTTAAATGCTATTTGCACAAGTCAAACATGGCATTTATTGCACCTTTCATCCCCCCTAAACATGTCATTTCATCCAAATTTGAATTTCAAATCGGCACATGGGCCAAGGCTTGCACATTCCTCACCCTCTCACAACTTGACAAGTGGCACCTTGTCATTGGTTTGTGAATAATCCCACATTCCTCAAAATCTCTCAATCTTTCAATCTTTCAATCTATAAAATGCAAAGCATTACATCTACAACACACAACACTTACTCATTGCAAGGTTACTCTCTTCATTTGAGAATCAATCTTTCTCATCACAACACCATTTGCTTAGCAACAACACATTCTCATGGCAAGGTTACTCTCCACTTGTGAGAACTAATCTTGCTCATCATTTGGCACTTTGCTTATCATGGATTGGGAAAGGGCAGCTTTCTACACAACTAGGTTGCACCAATCCACTATGGGATAGGTTTATTTCATGGTTTAGATGCTTTGTTTAATCTTGTTGTTTGGTTACATTTGAATCATGAAATATTATCTCATAGGGATAGGAATTTTTGTTTATGTTGTTTTGTTATTGTGCTAACCATATGCAGATTTTCACGTCCACAAAATGGCACTAGAAGGAGGGCATATTCCAGTCTTGTCTTACACATTCATTATTTGAATGCATACAAACTATCTTTTCGATGGGCGTTTTGTTTATTAATAAACTATTACTAATGATTAATATGTTGTTTCTTGCATATTGTTTATTAGAAGTAGGGGATTACTTCTAACGGACATCTTTACTTTTTAGAGATATTGTGCCATGTAACATTTCTTCTACAAACTCCAATGGATTGTCACTTAGGATTTTATATTGAACTCAACTGTCATTTGAGTGCATTTATCCTTGACTGTGTTTATACTATCACAGCTATCATTTGAGTGTCCATGCCAATAGACCAACAGGATACCCATTCATGGTATTTCTGTAGGAATAATAGTGTGACCATTTGCTAATCTATATGAAACGCTACCATTTATGCACAAAAAAAAAAAAAAATTGAAGAAGCTTGTAATCATTGCCATTTGCTTATCAAAAAAAAAAGTTTTCTGTAGGAAAAAGTTTATTCGGCGCTTATCATAGTAGGTGCCTTTAATTGTGATCTTTAAGCTATATCTTTTGGAGTAAACAACAAGTTGTCAAGCAGATTTTCTGTCATAGAAAGTGATGAGTGCGGTACCTTGAGAGGTTCTTCATTTATTTCAAAGACAGTAAGAAACCTAGTACGTTTCATAGTTGTTTCTATAGGGTGAGTTGAATAGATCAAGGCTTAAAATTCTTACATGATCCCTGAAAATAAAAATAAAAGTTGTTTGATTTCTTTGGAAAGTGTCGTGTTGTCCGACTCATGGGCTTCTCAAAACTGAGCATTAATGCACTCCAATCGGATCTCTTAACATTGCTCATTTTATAACTGTCTTGGATATTGAGTCTTGGTTACCAACTACTTGCATTTATCATGCAAGACCAAGAATCTTTGACAAAGAAAATAAATCTCTAGAGTGAATATTGTCTGTGTTAATATCTGCAATCGAGGATAGAAATCCGATTTTGTTTCTTATGCTTAATTACCTGAGAATTTACTCACCCACCCACGCAGATAGGCATATGGCGACACCAAAGCAAACATTCAAATACTAAATCTATTCTTATGGCTAGTCTCTATTGGGCGTAACGTCATTGTTTAAGATAGGGGTCAAGGATAGCCACCACAAGAATCGATGATTGGAGTACTACATACATCTTGAAGAATAGCACATTGTCTTTTGAATTTGCACCTACTAATGGTATTTGCTAATGGAAATTTTACTTACGCTTTTTATGCGCAGGTCTGGAACCTTGTTGTCCATGAGATAGCCTTCCTTTGAGGATTGTGCTATGTGTAGAGCATGCATAGATCACACGCACCATAGGTACATCATGTCGGCATCTGAACTATCGTGCTACCCGATCAAAATAGAACCACGAGATAATGTGATCAAGGTGACTAGCCATTAGTCGATCCCTATGTGTCCTTTCCAACTGTCTTTGCTCACCTAGCCATGCTGTAAAGCTAAAATATGGTATCTTGATGATATTGTTGGGTTGTAGTCTATCGAATATAATCCTCTAGTATAGTAGATGTGTGTGATCAAATGTTGTGAGCACAGTTGGATAGCCCGCGGACTCTCAAAGCTCCCATTTCAGGCGCAGGCAGTATCTTTGCTGGGAAAGATCCTGCGTTGCAGTCCATGAGACTCCATCTCTTTGAGTGATTCTATCACAGAGTTCATGTGCTTTGTCCATGTTTCTGCATTACCATACATGATTATCGCAGTTCGAAGAAGTCTGCTAGCACTCCATATTGTTCACCCAATTCAATAACTATGAGTAGATAGTGACTTGACGGCTATTGCTTTACATTTGAATTTGTGTTTAAACCTTCAACTACACCCTACGATGACCTTCAAGGAGCCTTTAGAACTATCCTAAACAACTTAAATGAATTTGTGTTCCTTTACTTCTGTCTGCCGCATGCCTGTAGTCACTTCTATCGGCCACTTACACTGTCTTGAGCCCCGCCCCATAGTCATGAATGAAAGCCAACTGTAAAAGCAACTGGCAGATAGATATTTTGCGCCTGTAGCCTGGTCTTTGACATTTAAAATTCAAAAATTCGACAGCATGAGATAATCTCATTAATATGAGTTTGATAGAAATCCGTATCTATAAGAAATCGAGACTTCACATTTTTTAATGAACTTGTATCTTTGCTTGGTATCTGGCTAATGCAATCAATGGGGATGTGTTCATAGCTGGTATAATCGTTGAGAAATGTGTTGCATTTGGTCGTTGCATTTTGTAGTTGGTATCATTACTGCTTTATGTCGCTGCCATGGAGCTTTTCCCTCTAGTTGAAGAGTGGGGACCAACTGCCATAAATTTTGTACTAATTTAAATTCGGTGAACATTGGCTGTGAATTATTTAATGGAGACCCGAGTCCAGGCTGCAAATGTTGGGCACAATTTTAAGTCTAGCTTAATTATTATTTACTGATAAAAAGTGAGTGACAATACTGGTTGGGCATTTCAAGAGAAGAGGGGTCTATTGTGACTTGGGATATCTAAGTCAGTATTTAGTTTCCCACGGTCCATCAAGTCACTTACCACTGTCATTTATTAATTTGAGTCAAAAGTAAGAAAATAAATTGTATGGGCTGATCATCACTAAAGGTGTTTGGTAGGAGTCACCAAGGAAGATTAATACAGAAGATTTTTTAATGCTATTACAAAAGCTTTTATATACCAGTTGTCAACAACTTTCTTCTTCCATGTTACTATTGCTGACTTTACATCTTGCGCAGGTTCTACAATGCGTGACAACGTAAAGAGAAGTAAGTACTTTTCTGTTCATTATGAGGGAAAGTACTTCTCTGTTCAATACGAGGGAAAGTGGATGGGACCATTTGAGGGATTTTGTTTGCACAAGGAATTCTCAAATACTGAAGCGAAGGAAACAATCTTGGAAGAATGTTGGAGTTAGAAAATTGATCATTAAACAAGTTGAACTTGACAAAAGCATTTTTTAATGCTTATTTTAACAATCTTGAGCGTCCAATTCATGCTTTAGTTTTCTGTTTTGAACCAAGTCACTTTTCAATTTGGGCTTAAAATTAACCACTTGACTTGATCTTTTCAAAGTTGGTTAAAATTGAACCTAGAAACACACTAGAATTTGGATTTTGGTCTAAAATTGAACAAGGCAACCTTCACACTTGGATTTTGGTGCTTAAAAAGAATTCATCACTGCTTTTTGGACTTAAAATGAACAACTGTTTGTCATATTTTGCAATCTTTTTCACAAAGTAATATCATCAAAAAGACGTATGTGCTTCTCTCGCGCCTCAAGGTGATCTTGAGAATCAAAAGTCTTTTTTATGATATTAAGTTGTCAAAAATATTGCCTCCACACTTCAATTTGGGATCTAAAATTGAACAAAACATGCGAGTGTGAGCACGATATATTGCGGAGGTTCTCCCCTTTGTTTTTCAACAAAGGTTGTGTGAACGACGGGATATGTTAGCTCGCTATTGTTTATCTTAGAGGGCCTGCCTTGTAGGAAAAAGTACTCACCCAAGGGAACGACGCAACCGGGAACACGCTAAAGCCAAGCGACTTCCACCCGAGATATAAGTGTGGATATTGGAACAAAGGCCAATATCATGAGGATTATTCCGACGAGATGGACAACAATGGACTCTCGCCGACGTTGGATAATCCTCCATGAACAGAATGCCTGAATTAGAACCCCTTGTTTAGAAATTGGCCAAAACCTTGTCTATCTTGTTGGTGCAAAAGGTCATGTCCTTTGAAGCTGCCCCACATAACATGCGGTCTTGTTGTGGAAATGGAAAGTATGCCATGGGAGATTCATGGGTACTAATGCTTAGCTGACCCAAATAAGTGAGTGTCGTGGAGGGGAGCCAGTGTGGTCAAGCATTTAGCCATTCGCACAAGATATGTGCAGCTGGATTTATCCAAGTGGGAACCCAACAAGATATTGCCTCATCATCCTAGGATTGTAAAAGTGTTTGGGAAGAAATACATTGCTTGATCTTGAAAACATTTGAAATAGACATTCACAAAGAGCCTCAAATTTCAAACACCTTGGAGGAAACAAATACCTTTGACGAATTTAAGCACTCTTGCTTTCCCTAGGGATCATATCTTTAGAGGTTTCTAAGTGCTCGAATTCTATCGTCATTTGTTTTCACTAAGGATAAACCTAGGAAACTTTTGCCCTAATTTCCTTGATTTCCACATAATGGACCTTGTGGGATGAAGAAGAAAGCAGGACATTAGACATTCAGTTTGAAAACATAATCAAGCAAGTGATTTTGGTAAAAAGGATTCACTAAGACAAGATAAAAGACAAATTTGATTACACATGTGTTTTCTAACATGATCAAAATCCCAAAACCGAAGTTCAAAAAGCTTAGTGTGAAATCTAGTGAGGAGCGTCTTGAGATCTTGAATTGTTTGAAAGGTTTACTTTCCTCCCATAGGAAATATAACGTGTTCTTCAACACCAAGGTCTTGTAAGAAGAAGTGTTATTCTAGGTCAAGTCTAGGATCAAATTCAATCACTTTCATCCATCTCTCAACCATTAAATCAATCAAAAATCACCTCACCAACAACTCTTGGGAACTTTGTAAGCATTTTTTATGCTACACTTCTAGGCAAAATCAAATCACTTTGTTTGACTTAACACAACTAGTCAAACCATCATCCTATACACAAGTTCTCTCTTGGATAAAACAACTTCCTAGGGTTTACAAGTTCATAACTTTTGTTTGACTTAACACATCTAGTCAAACCATCAATCCAATCACGATCAATCAAAGTCCTAAAAGGTTTAGCATTTCCTTCAAAGTTTCTTTAAGAGTTCCATTCATCCATATCACTCATCTTCCATTTATCTCATCCTCGTTATTGATTTGATCCTTCAATTATCCTAGTTCTTCACTTCTTTGAACTTAAGGTTTAGACCGATCTAAAGGATTAGAGGTTCATCTCTTACATTCTTGAAAATTCATCTTCATTTTATGGTTCAAACTCGATCTCAACACAAGAGGGACATGGAATATAAACTTGATCCATCCATCATGAGCAATTTGATTCAACCAAACTATCCAAGCCTTGCAATACCATTTGATTTTCAAAGCTTGTACAATGCATACATGGGAGCATTATCTCATACAAACATCAATGGTACAACAAATATGAGCATACCCAATCTGAAGTTTGGAACACCTTTCCCAATGATAGATTTAAATCCAAGTCCAAATCTGAAAATCTATCAACCAAACACTCAATGCATGAGTTTTCCAAACAACATTATCCCACAAAATCCATACATACCAAGTGCAACTTTACCAAACATGACCATTTCAAATCCACACTTGGTAAACTTTGGGGTCAACATGTTTGCAAATCCCCCTAATGTTGTTCAAAATCCTAGCAATATATTGGCAACTCCATATGTTGATTCAAGTCAAGGTAACACCATGCAAAATCAAAGTTACCTAAATCCAAGCAATATGATTCCCAACCACAACAATGTTCAATTTCAATCTATCATGCCAAATCAAAGCATCATACCAAATCATCCCATTTTTCCATCAACATCGCAAAAACAGATGGAAACCATCCAAGCAATCCCAACAATCAACACCATTCCCATTCCACCACCACCAAAACACAACACGACCAATTCATTCTCCATCATGTTGCAAGAAGCTTCCCGTAAAAAGGCACTCCAAGCCCAACAAGCTGCACAAGCGGCTCAAGTAGCCCAACAAGCGCAAGCGCAAGTAGAATTCTACACACTATTGTAAGCAATCTGAGAAGAAGTAGCACAACAAAGAGCCCAACAAAAAGCATTGTTGGCACAAAAACAACATGATGAACAACAAGCGTTGTTGGCTCAGTAGCAAACGCAGGCCTTACCTGCTCAACAAAACTTGCAACAAATTCCTACCGCAATTGTTGAAAAGAATGATCAAGATCTATCCATCAATGAACACATTGAAGATGTTCCCATCTCATTCAATGATCAAATCATCATACACCAAGAGCTACTTTTCAATTATGATCAAAACTCACCAACGATGCCCAACAATGATCAAATTCAAGAAATATCAACATCACTTGATCATATGGTTGAAGACATTAGTAATCTCTCTTCCACAATTGTTGAAAACAATGTTCAAGATCTTGAAGATGCTTCCACCCCATCCAGTGATCAACTCAACATTCATCAAGAGCCACTTTTTAGTGATCTATTTCAAGATGTGTTACAATTATTTGATCCCATTGACATAATCTACGATCCATCGACCAATGATCATATCGAAAAAGTTTCTACATCGCCTTATGATTTAGAGGAAATATCTCAAGAACGTATTCCAAAGCATGATCAAAATATTCCATCAAGGCCTAGCAATGGTCCCTCCCAAGGCATATTGACATCCTTTGACCTTACGATTGAGAATAGTGAAAGAATCTTTGACACTACACTTGATCCAAATCCATTCAAAGAACAAGTGGATATTAATCCACTTCCCATGCCTAAGGATGATGTCCAAGAACCCCTTCTAGATAATCCATCCTTTGAAATTGACCTATGTCAAGAACTTGATCAAAAGCATGGCAAAAGCAATTCCAAAATTAGTCAAAATCAAGAATTTGTATCTTCGAGATACTACAATGATCTAATGGGAACTCTTTTATCTATACAAGATTTCGCAAATGATGATCATATCCACATAGGACATACTCCTCCATCTACTAATGAGATGCTTTCTTTGGATGGACACGCAGATGATCTTCATTCAAAACAAGAGTCTCATACTCTTGAAATCATTACTGGGAAACAAGAGTCTCCTACTCATAACATTGGTACACAAGACCAAGATATAGGAAATTTTGGGGACATAGCATAAACAAATCATGAAGAAGGTTTCTACAAAAATTATAAATCAGAGACATCATATGGAGACATATCAGAAAGCTTCTACAAAATTTGCAAATCTGAAACATCCTATGGACACCTAGCAGAAATAGAGCATGTAGAGGACTCCTACATAATTCATGAATCAGAAACATCCTATGAAAGGAGTCAAGAGGAAGACTTGTATGTAGACAATAAATCACCAACACCTCTTAAAGAAGCATTAAAATATGATATTTCACAAGATCAAGCCAAAGATATCAATCATGAGTTTATCCCACATGTGGAGGATCCTATCACTTATGAGGTTGGATCACTTACCTTTCTTAGAGCAAGCTATCTTGTCAATAAAGAAGCTGACACTTTTGAAGGTCCACGACAGAGCAGAGAAGGAGAAACACCTTGTTTCCAAGGGAAATCATATCCTTTTGCAAATAAAATGTTTCAACAAATGAATTATCAAGGCAGAGGACTAGGCCTATAGGAACAGGGTATCCTAGAACCAGTGTAGATTTTTGGAAATCCTAAGTGTCAAGGCCTTGGTTATTCAACAATCAAGGGATCTCAACATATCTGTAATATTTCCACAAAACTGGGGGCAACCTCGTCTCAAGCAAACATCAACATAGGGAGCATGAAGAATCCTTATGATGAAACCATTGTCAATACTACAACCCGCCATTTCATGAATCTTCATCCACCTATCACCCCATACACAAATTGGGACAACGTCAAAAGAAATATTTGAATCAAATGATGAAGCACGAAGGAAAAATAAAATACAAGTGGATACCAAAGAATACAAAGAATGACTATCCCTATCAAACTCCATTAGTCAAAGAAACTATGGGGCAAAATAAAAAAGGGAAATGTATCCATCAAAGATTTCCACAAAGGAAAAACTAGGCTTCTCAAGCAACATACAAAGTGTATCAAGTAGTTGGTCCTAATTCCATGTACACTTCCGTATCCACCCATTATTGCTCGTTTTCCCAAGTTTGGAGAGTCAAAGGCTCCAAACTGCCAACCAATCCATATTTTATCCCTAAACACACTCCATCCACACCTCCACACATGATATCCAAGTCTCACATTAACCATGTATTGGCAACGACCCTTCATCATAAGGATTCAAAAGGCACTCTATCGCGATGTGTGCACAAAGACAAAGTTAACTCCGGTATCAGCAAAGCAGATCAGGGAACTCAAAAGTTGCATTCAAGTGCACGTATCTTGGAAAAGAAAATTCTTCAAATAGGATACCAATGGCATGTTATGACAGAAGCATCAACATCAGCACCACCAGGTGGTTCAGCATCAGCTTAAAATCTCTCAGAAAATACAAAAACAATCAGAAAATGTCCTGAAAAAATGGTCACCCTGATGAAAACCTGGCAAATAGGCATCTTGGCGACAACAAAAAAATCAAAAAATACAAAATCCAAAAAAATCAGAAAAAAGATTGAAAACAGTAAAGAAAAAAATCGTCCTCTAGCGAAAACTGCTTCGGTGGTGCTTTGGACAGGTACCATGATGAAAACCTGGCAAACAGGCATCATGTGTAGAATCGAGCATCTACGTGCGCCAGTTTAGGAGAAAGCATCTTATCGTATCCATAATGAAGCCAACATTCCATCCATATCATCCGTTCATCCATGAACCGTTTATCCAATCCATTTTTCGTCTGCATCCATACTCCAAGTTATCTTGATCTTGGAAAATTTTGGTGCATGCTTTACACTTGTTTATGGTAAACATCTTGACATGGGTCATTTTCATTGATCCCATCCTATCCAACATTATCTGAGCCTTAAAGCATTATCTGAGTGAGCATTCCTTTGTTCGAACACCCTTATCTTATCGCAAGATAATCCATATCCATTCGTCCAAGAATCCACCCATGGTCGTTCAAACATTGCTAGACACTGGAGGCAAATATTTACATCTTGCTTCGAGAATAAATCTTGATATATATCCTCTAACTTATCTGGTAATTCAAACATTGGCTAAATCAACTTGGTCAAATCATTTGTGAACACGAATCCAAATCACTAGCCCATGGCATATTTTGACAAGAAGACATTCCTTATCTTTCATCGAACATCAATCTGAACAATTCATATCAGTCGCATTTAACTTGTCCATCAGCATCACATGAAATCATCAAAGCAATTTTGTTCCAAATCAAGCTTCATCAATCTTGATCAATCAAATCCAATCAATCATCATCTTGTTTGACTTAACACACTTAGTCAAACTATCATCTTGTGCACGAGTTTACTCTAGGATAACACGACTTCCTTGGGTCTACAAGTTCATTATCATCTTTGTTTGGCTTAACACACTTAGCCAAATTATCAAATCCATAATCACCTTGTTTGGCTTAATACACCTAGCCAAATTATCCTTTTTGTACGAGTTTACTCTGGGATAACACAACTTCCATGAACTTACGAGTGCATTATCACTTTTGTTTGACTTAACACACTTAGTCAAACTATCAATCCATTAGTCCGATTGATCAACATTAAAGCTTGGTTTTCAACAAAATCCCAAAACAAAGCACTGATATCATATCATGTCCATATCTGAATCGTCAAAATCATGCAAAAAGCCAAAAACATTCAGAAAAGCTCATCAAAAATTCAAAAACATTCAAAAAATTCATCAGAAAACTCAAAACATTCAAAAAATCAAAAATCCAAAAACATCCAAATCATCAAAATCCCAAAACATGTCGAAATATCGAAAAATATTCAAAAAATTCATCATTTAGTCTTGTCAATCTATCACCTTGTCGGACTACGTCGTCTCTGAGCTTGAACGTAGGCAAGGTTGATCTTTGATCATCCCTTGAGATGATTAGGTCAGTCCTTTAGGCGTCCGTCGCAATGGCATTCATTTTCTTATCTTTTTTACATTTAGGTTAGTCTTTATGCGTCTGTCGCATTGGCATCCGTTTGCCCATCTAGTTAGGCGTCTGTCGCATTGGCATTCGTTTGCTTATCTTTTCTTACATTTAGGTCATTCTTTATGCGTCCGTCGCATTGGCAATCCGTTTGCCCATCTATTTATGCATCCGTCGCATTGGCAATCCGTTTGCCCATTCATTTATGCGTCTATTGCATTAGCAATCCGTTTGCCCATCTAGTTAGGCGTCCGTTGCAATGGCAATCCATTTGCTATCTATCTCATCAGCAGTCAAGTCAATTGGAGTCTGAACTACGCCGTCTCTGAGCTTAAACGTAGGCAAGGCCATCCTTGATTGGCCCCAGAGACACAAAATCCAAAAACATTTGTAAAACATCTCAAAATTCCAAAAATAGCCTCAAAACATTTGAAAAAACCCAAAATGGTGCATCCATTTCATCTCACTTTCACTCGTGATTGTCATCACTCATAATAAATCATCATCACTTTCACTCTTTGGTGAGTTAGTCAGAAGCAAGTTTAGCAAGTTCTAAAGTGAACGCCTAATCATCAGAGTCTCAAGTCTAGATCAGTAAGTAAGCAAGTTGGTCAACTTGGAGTATCAATAGCTTATCACCCAAATCAGTCTCACCAAAACCCTGATCACTACATGTCCTAGGATGAAGCTTTCCTGCGATGGACACAAGCATTAGGTAACCCTTATAGTAGTTTAGCCTTGGCTAGCGATACGAAGAATATTATCTTGTTTGTTTACTTTATTTGGTCTTTTTGACTTATCTTATTTTGCGCTCATCCCAAGGACCTCTCGATGATGCCTAAACAAAATAGGTTTAGAGAGAAAGGAATGGGGCAATGATCATTATCTTTTTATCTGTTGTGCTTGTTGGATGTTCTTGTAAAATAACTTGGCGAATACTTTCTTTGTTGGGTCTGTCCTAGCAAGGTTTCCGTATGTCAAGTGTGAACAAGATCACTCCTATCTGATTGCCGAGTCAGAGTCCATCACACTAGGCGCAACACCATCCTAGTTCTTAATACCTTGATGCATCGCACCTATGTGTGTTATCAAACATAAAGAAAGTTACGCTCTTTATCTCCCATTCCTGGATAAGCAATACATCATCATCTTTCATCATCATCTCTAATAAAGCTGACTTGTTGAACTTCTGCATTTTCTTGGATTCAAGGGTTTATCCCTCTCATTCTTCTATCCTCTTCCATGCTTCTATCCTCTTTCATGCTAACAATGCATCCATCTTACATCCTGCATAATCATGTCATATCATTATAGAACAACATCATCCATCTCATCCATCTCACATGCATTGCATAATCATTTAAGTTGTTCAGGATAATATAAATTTGTTATTCTAAGCATCTTCCGAACATCTCATTTACATCATCATTATCATCCATACATCCATTTTGAACCTCTTTGTCGCGAAATCCACCTCAAATTGTAACTTTTTGCTCGATCTCTCGAGGGGGCAATGTACTAACGTACTTATTTTCGCTGGGGCATCCAAAAAATCTGAAATTCTTTATTTTCGATGTCGGCAGCATCATTCTTTGAACCAATGCAATGAGTACATTGCTTCAAAGAGGGGCAAAATGTAGACATGCAAAAATAACAATCATGCATCATACAAATTAACATTCATTTCTTCTATTAATCAATTAAAATATTTATTGATTAATTTCCTAAGGTTCATTAAATAAATCAAATTATTTAATCCTTATGTTCTTCTCATTTGATTTAATAAATCAAACTGATTTAATCAAATGTCAAATCCCTAAAATCCCCTAAGTTAATTAATCTAAATTAATTAACTTCTAATCATAATTATCATTCTCTAGCTTTTGACTCAACTAGAGTCAAATCCAAACTCCTAACTAACCCACCCACTTGCACCAATAAATCATTTATTTGATTTATTATTTCCTCTAATTACATTCAAAATGGCATCAAAATGGAATATTCTTCCAATTTGAATCTTCCCCCCAAAAAGGACTTGTCCCTTCCAACAAGGTTTTAAATGCTATTTGCACAAGTCAAACATGGCATTTATTGCACCTTTCATCCCCCCTAAACATGTCATTTCATCCAAATTTGAATTTCAAATTGGCACATGGGCCAAGACTTGCACATTCCTCACCCTCTCACAACTTGACAAGTGGCACCTTGTCATTGGTTTGTGAATAATCCCACATTCCTCAAAATCTCTCAATCTTTCAATCTTTCAATCTATAAAATGCAAAGCATTACATCTACAACAACACAACACTTACTCATTGCAAGGTTACTCTCTTCATTTGAGAATCAATCTTGCTCATCACAACACCATTTGCTTAGCAACAACACATTCTCATGGCAAGGTTACTCTCCACTTGTGAGAACTAATCTTGCTCATCATTTGGCACTTTGCTTATCATGGATTGGGAAAGGGCAGCTTTCTACACAACTAGGTTGCACCAATCCACTATGGGATAGGTTTATTTCATGGTTTAGATGCTTTGTTTAATCTTGTTGTTTGGTTACATTTGAATCATGAAATATTATCTCATAGGGATAGGAATTTTTGTTTATGTTGTTTTGTTATTGTGCTAACCATATGCAGATTTTCACGTCCACAGTACCATACTTGTGGTGCTTGTTTCAACCTGTAGAGAGCTTTCTGGAGCTTGTAGACTTTTTCTTCTTTCCCTGGAACTTCATAGCCAAGTGGCTGCTCCACATACACCTCTTCTTTCAGCACTCCATTCAAGAAGGCTAACTTTACATCCATTTGTAGTACTTTCTATTTGTGTTGGGCTGCAATTACAAGGACTGCCTGCACTGTTTCCAGCCTTGCAACTGGTGCAAAAGTCTCATCATAGTCTCTTCCATGCTGTTGTTTGTATCCCTTAACAACCAGCCTTGCTTTATGCCTTTCAACCTTACCATCAGCAGTGCATTTGGTCTTAAAGACCCACTTAACTCCAATGGTTGATTTGCCTTTGGGTAAATTAGTGAGCTCCCATGTTTTGTTTTCACTATAGCGTCTAGCTCTTCATCCGTGGCGTTACACCATTTTTATTCTTTCATAGCTTCTTCAAAATACATTGGATCACTGTGAGAAAACAAAGAAAAATCTAAATTCTCATCAAAATCTTCATACCTTGTGTTGTCATAAATTTCCCTCACGCTTCTAGTCTTCTGTGGCATCAATGATGCAAGCGTAGGGTCTAAATTTCTGGAGCTGCTTGGCTGCTGGTCTGATGAAGAAGACTGTTGTTGTATAGTTCTAGAGCATCTGCCCTGCTAAAAGGTTCTAGAGCTGCTACTGCTATTTTCTGAACTGTCACCCTATTGTAAGGTTCTGGAGCATCTTCCTTCTACTACTTCTTCATCCTCAAAAGGTATTGAAATAAAAATTCATGTGTTGCTATCGACTATTCCATCCCATGATTCATTTTCAATGAACTCAACATCCCTACTGATCACCACTTTCTTGGTGATGGGATTGTACAATCTATAGGCTTTGGATTCTTCACTATAGCCTATGAAAATGCATTTTTCATCTTTGTCATCAAATTTATGCCTTTTCTCTTTTGGCACGAGAGCATATGCTACACATCCAAATATTTTCAAATGCTCAACACTCCATTTGCATTTTGTCCATGCTTCCTATGGAATCTGATCACGAACAGCCTTTGTGGGGCACCTATTCAAGATGTAAACTGTTGTTGCTATAGCATCACCCCAATATTTATTTGACAAACCTTTTTCCTTCAACATGCTTGTTGACATCTCTGTGATTGTTCTATTTTTTCTTTCAGCCACTCCATTTTGTTGTGGAGTATACCTGGCTATGAGTTGTCACTGAATACCTTGAGACTTGGAAAAATTCATAAACTCTTGAGAGATATACTCTCCCCCTTTGTTTGTTATGAGGACTTTGATATAATGTCTACTTTTCTTTTCAGCCAAGGCCTTAAACTCCTTGAACTACTCAAATGCATCTGATTTGTTCTTCAAAAGATACACCTAGATTTTTCTATTATAGTCATCTATGAGTGTCATTAAATAAACATTTCCTCCTAGTGTTGGGGTCTTCATGGGACCACACAAATCTGAATGCACCAACTCTAATGGTTCTCTTGCTCTCCTAGAATGCCCTGATTGAAAGGGTTTCCTATGTTGTTTACCTAGGATGCATGCTTCACACTTTCTATCGGGCTCTACAATTGTTGGTAGGCCCCTAACCATACCTTTTTTAGCTAAAAGACTTAAACTAGAATAACTTAAATGCCCATACCTCAAATGCTGAAGCTTCGATGGGTCTTGGATGACCAGTTTGAAGGCTGACTGTTGTGAGCCTTTTGACTGTGCTGAGATTTGCATTTTGAGGGAAAACATTCAGTTCTTTGTCATTTGAATCGCTGTCATAACTCTCTTGCTTTCATCCTTGTCATAGATGATGCATTCTCCTTTCTCCATTAGTACTTTATAGCCATTTTGGACAATCTGTCCAATGCTCAAAAGATTATGTTTCATTCCTGGGGCAAAAAAGACATCATGAATTTGTCTTTCTTCACCATGCTTGGTTTGTAGGCATACTATGCCTTTGCCCTTGACTGGAACCTTCTCATTGTTGCCCATTTTAATTTCAGACTTGATGCTACTATCAATGGAGGAAAATAAATTTGTGTTACCACTCATGTGGTTGCTACAGCCGCTATCCAAGTACCAAACTTCAGCGCTGCCTTGTTCTGCTAGATTGCATGCAATGAAAACAAGTGACTATTTTTCATTTTCAGCCTTGTTCTCATTTTCCATATTTGCATTTTGACTCCCTTGGTCACATTTTTTCTTCCCGCATTCACTTGCATAGTGATCATACTTGTGACAGTAATAACACTGCACATTGCTCTTATCTTTCCTCTGATTTCAGCCGCTATTCCTTGTGTTTTGGAAGTCTGATTGGGAAGTGTTGGCTTCCTCTTGGCTGTTTGAGCCTCCTCTTCCGGAGTTGCTTCTACCTCTGCCTCTTTGACCTCTTCCTCTACCATTTCTTCCTCTTCCTCTACCTCTTACATTGGCTTGAGCTTTGAAAGCTTGTTCCTGAGAAGAATTTGCAGACCTATTTAGGAGTTGCTCATGGGTTTGAAGTGAACCCATTAACTCATCAACTGACAATGTTGAGACGTCATTTGCCTCTTCTATGGCAATAACCACTGGGTAAAATTTTGCAGGTAGGCTTCTAAGAATCTTCTCCACAATCTTTTGTTCTTCCATAGTTTCTCCATTTATCCTCAACTGATTAATCAAGGTGGAAGCCCTTGTATGAAAATCTAAAATGGACTCATTGTCCTTCATTTGCATGGTCTCAAATTCTCTCCTTTGTAGCTGGAGTTTCACAGACTTGACTTTCTCAGTCCCTTTGCAAGTGGTTTGAAGTATTTCTCATGCCTCTTTTGCATAACTAGTTGTTGCTATTCGAGGAAAATAGCCTTTGTCAAGGCTGCCTCAATCAGATTGAGGTTTTTTGCATCATCCTTTCTTATCTCCTTCAACTGGTTCTTTTGGGGATTGGTCAATGTTGCATATGCATTTAGGTCAGTCACATCTGTGAACCCATTTGCTACTAATTGCCACAAATCATTTGCTACAAGAATGGTTTTCAATTTTTTTACCCAGATGACATAAATTTTTCATTAAAAATAGGTGGTTGCTGCCAACTCCTACTGTCTCCTCTAACCATTTTGCTAAATGGGGGAAACTACAAATACCCAGAAAGAAATTTAGGGCTTTTCTACACTTCCTAGAAAAACTAGGGCTTTCCCAAATACCCAGAAGCAAAGCTTCTAACACAACACGCCTAGGACTAGAGCTAGGGCTTTAAAAACTAAATGCCCAGAAAGCTTAGGGCTCTGATAGCAATTTGTTGGGAAAGGAAACCCAACTACAGTGGGCAAAGAAGAAAACACAGACCAAATAAAATAGACAGCAAGAAAAGGAGGCAAAATATTTTATGTTTCATTAAGTTAACCAAAAATATTACAATCCAAAATGTTTACATACAAAAATTCGGAGAAAAGCTCTGTACATTCATTCATACAAAAATTGTGCACGTTATGGCGCACTAGAGCAAACCGTGTGTTGATGCGAACATTCTGGAGCACTGGGCCTCTGTAAATATTCTGGAGCACTTTCCTCTGTTGTTGCAGGTTCACCTAAACATTCTTCCTTCTATTCTTCTGGTGATGTCTATCTTTTGTCTCTCACTGAAAAACATTATATTCTATTCTTTTGTCTTTCCAGCCTTTCAAAAAATTGGTGCTCAATTCAAACTCACCAACCAGAAATTAATTTGCTGCCAATTCATTAATTGGGACACCAAGTCTCTGACAAACCAACTAGAGGGAACGATCCAAAACGGATCTCATTTATATGTGGATTAAATGCCCTTTTCCGTTGCTACTCAAGATTAGGTTCTCCAACATGCATAACAACAAGAAGCCTACCATTACTTCCCGGGAGATCCAGACTGATGTGTGTCTTGTCTTGCCCAGAGATCTAGAAGAATTTGGTCAAGTGTATAGCAAAGAGATTCGAAATGTGTGAGATCACCCACATGAGAATCTAGTAGGAGCCTGTGGAGCCGATGCCGTGGGAGTGTGAGGGTTACGAACAATATGTTCATCTCAATGAGCTGAGAAAGATGTGGAAATCCAGAGAGTGGCCTGGCTGGAACAATCAAGCTGCTGCTCCAACCTGAGGCGTTTTAGGAAGGGCTATGCAAAATAATCGCTCTTGCGATGGAGTTGGGCATGAGCACGGATGGAGACAAGTGTATGCAGTGGTTAGACATGCAGGCAGAGCTATATGTGCTTTATATTTCTTTCGGTAGTGAGAATTCCATCTCGGGTGAGCAGATGGAGGAACTCGCTCTAGGCTTGGAGGCGAGTGGGGTGAAGTTCATATGGGTTCTGTGCACGCCCTCCGACACCACTCAAAATTCCTTCACGTCCATGTTGGACTTTCTGCCAGCGGGGTTGCACAATCGCATGGTGGACAGTACCCAGGGGTTCTTTGTCCTTGGGTGAGTCCTGTAACTGGGCATTCTAGTACACCCTGCCACCAGTGGCTTTATTTCTCACTACAGTTGGAATGCGGTTTTGGAATCTACCACCATAGGAGTTCCCCTCATCACCTGGCCGCTTTACACAGAACAAAATTTCAACTGTAAGTTCGTGGTAGATGAGATCCAGATAGCTCTACAAGCGCCCCAAAGAATTGAGCAGTGTAAGAAACAGAATTACACAAAGCAAATGAAAGAAGACATAAAAGAAATAGCAAAAAGTATTTTTAAGTCATTCACACAAAAAAGTAGAACTCAGATTTAACATGGTTCACCATGTTAATGGCTACGTCCACCAAAGTTGCAGGGGATTCTCATTAATTTTTTCTCTCTATGCATTACAATACAGAGCAGCAGCAACTCATACATACATATCAGAAAGAACCCATTCAACACACAACACTCCCTGTCTTCTAGAAAAAGAAATCATCAACATAGTAAGCAGACTGTTACAGACCAAGATAGAGGTGTTACAATGCAGATGGGTACAGGAGAATAACAGGGAGTTTGGAATAACTCGTTACATTGGGCTTCACCTCTCCATGTGCCCAACAAGCAGAATTAGTTGGTGACGAGAGATGACGTGGAGAGAATTGTATGTTTGTTGATGATTGAAGAAAAGGGTAAAGAGCTGAGAAAAAGGGTGAAAGAATTTAAGGCTGTTGCCAAGATAGCGAAGCATGCTTGAAGAGTCTACTCCAATCAAACACTTTTTATTAGCTTACTCTTGTACTATGTAAGGAGAAGTAGATCATGGTAAGCCCAGGCAATAAAGATTGAAGGGATTGCTAATTTTTTGAAGTTCGCAAGTGATCGAAGGAGGATGTTGCAGATTATTGCTAGAAGCTGCCCCTGAAGGAAGATTGTAGAGCCCGCAAGTGATCACTGTTTGCTGATTGTTGAGGAATCTAAGTTGTTGCAGATCGCAGAAAAAGAGCCAGGAATATATGAAGCCGATGGTGGAATCCATGGAATCAAGAAAGCCATTGAAAAACTGTGGGAATCTGTAACACCGCATAGAGAAGTCTGGTGATGTCCACCCAATCTCCCGGTGGACTCTGGTGCATTGCTTTCTTCTTCATATTTCGGAAACGCACCTTCGACTGTCTTTGGACGTATATATAGTGATAAGAATTATTGTATGGGTTGGATATGTTGTTGTGGCCCATGGTCAAGTCATCCTTGTTAGAGAAGTTTGGGGTGCCACTTGTGATGGTTCCTTGTTGGTTGGAATGTTAATGAAGCGATGCGAGTAATGCGCTCATTCCAGATATGCATTCATCTGGACATTGTTCATGCAGTAGGAGTATTGAGCAATCCGACGGATGCATTGATGAAGAAAGTATAATGGGAGAAGTTTGAGCATGTGTGTAGCTAGAATGTTAACGAAGCGACGCGATGAATGCACTCATTCTAGTTGTGATGGAGGAGATCTTGTTACCATTTGTGACAGATGTCAGGAGGAAGCGGATCAAAATTGCAAGTATAATTTGAGGGTGTTGCAGCACCTGCCATTGGAATTGCAAATCAGACGATTGATTGGAAAGCAAGCAAGGAACTTGCACAAGAAGAATTTTCAAAGATAGAATTTGATCATTGTGAATGGCCATCAATATATTACGTGAATGTAAATGGGTACCTAAGAAGGCTTTAGGCTGGGACCCATTTTTTTAAATTATAAGGGGATGTTTGAAATAATTGGCATAATTAATTTATGGGGAGATGTTGGTAAGGATAAATTAATTATATCTAAGCAGTGTCGGCACGGACCAAATACCCTCCAGAGGCATCCATATTCACTCTGCACCGACCTCCACCGTCCCACGTTGCACATGTTGCATCTATCCATCATAAATTATCTAGCTAACTCTAAGCTATAGTGAGGACTGAATTTATGATGCTTTTGGCTATAAATCGAACACCTGAAGATGGATTCATCAGCACTCATATCTGATAGAGTTGCTCCGCAGAGCTAGGGAAGATGTCTCTGCATCTGTATTGGTATCGGTATAAATAGAAATATATGTTTGCTCTGTTTATCTGTTTTGTGCTCTGTGAATGTTTCCAACAAGGCGAAATAAATTTTACCCATTATTCTTATGTTATCTGGTTTTATTTTTTCTTCTGAATTCAAATACACAAATATTCAGTTTTGAGTTAATCGATAGGAGAATATATAAACCATATAGGTAATTCTATTTAATTTCAGTCAGCTTAAGAGCATTATTTATGATGATTCGGTTGCTTACAGTAGAGTACGAAATCTGGGAACAATGTAATGCCTCGTTAGTGGCACTTTTTTAATAATTATTTACAACATATATGGATGATATAATTAATTTCTATTAAGTATTGGGTTGAATAATTTGTTCCACATTGCGGATGCATTATATTAATTTGAATATATTTTAGGATAAAAGCATCCTTCAAGAAAATAATGATTTCATAATATCAATAAATTATACAATTTTTCCTAATAAATTCGTAATTATATATGAAGAGATCATAGTATGAATAAATTGTACAATTTAATTTTTTTAAATCATAATTCAATATGGAAAGATTATTCAAAAAGTTTAGAAGAAAACATCTAATGATCCTAGACCTTGTATGGAGGGCCGCTAGAGTACAGCTTAATACTTAAAGAGGATAGCAATTAAGAAATAAAAAAGTAAGATTATCTTTCATATGCAGATACTACGAAAATAATAATTTCTTATTTGTTGTTCTGAAACACAAACTGACGGTTCGAATTATACATCCTTAAATCGAGGAATCTGATTCGCCATTGCCAATAATTTTGATTGCAAGACCTAATATAAGAACCTGCTATGCTTAAGGGTTATTGTGCATTTGGGTGACTTCAAAAAAAGTTAGGAGTTGTGAGTGGAGAGGATTTGCTGGTGCTGCCTTCTCTTGGCTTCCCTTGGACAGGTAACGTATTCTCTTTCGACATTCTGTGTTTTCCTTTCTTTCAGTCATGCGTAATATAGATTGTATTGCAGAGTAGAAGACATCGCCAAGCAAGGACAATCTGAGTACAATTTCGAAGCAGCACTGGTAGTAAAACTCCGCATTTGAAAATGGGAAAAGATAAGCCTACTTCTGCATCTCGGTCTCAGTCTCCTCCTTCACAATTAGTTCCTCCCGTCACACCACCACGTTCAAGAGAAAGGAACAGCTCTTCGTCACAGTCATCGACACCACCAACACCCATAAAACCATCTGATGATTCACCTTCTCCTAATCCACCTACAAACTTGGCCCGCAAATTATTGAACTTCTGAACAGAATGTCACTAGGAAGTGATGAAGAGGCTCTCCCTTCCCAAACAAGAAAGCTAGTAGAGAAAGCACTACAACTTCTTCGTGAGGCTCTAAAAATTTCAGATGCGTCAAAACGGTCCAACATCCCGGCCTCCTGCTCTGACCCAGCTCCTCCATCTCCTGTCACTACCAATCCCCTCCATCCCCGCTCTTCAAACCTCCAACCGCACTCCTATATTCCCTCCGCTTTCCACCACCTTCTCTCCTGAAAACCCTAAGTTACTAGAAGGAACTGGAAGACCTCCAAGAAAAATGAATAAGTCAGCTACATCAAAACAAAAAACCATACGGAAAGCTCTACATTGGATGACGTACCTAGATTCTCTTATAGTTCTAACCCTCTTCCAACACAAATACGCGCAGAACCAGAAAGCGTATAGAGAGGCGTAGGAAGCTTAAACCAGTCAGCTTGGTCTAATGTTCCTTCCAACTTTTCCACCCATCCTCCTCTCCCTTCCGACTCCCCTTCTTTGGCACCTCGCTCTACTACTACTACTAATACTCAATCCTTGCCCACATTAAACTCTGAACAAGAAGAACAAGACCCAAAACAAGGAGAAGCTGGTAAGAAGAAAAATAAATTACTATCACGAAAGGAGTTGTGAAATGAGGCCCTATTACAGGAGTTATGAAATGGGGCCCTATTACAGCAGCTTTTATTGGAGAGGGAATTTCATGCAAGCAGAACACCAGACAATGTACTGTTAAAGCCAATGGTTCTATTACAAATCCACAAAAAATTTAGTAATTGAATTTAAAAATTTGGTTGGTGGGAAAGCCCATGTATCTTTTAATTATCTGTTTTTTTTTCATATGCATCTGGGCAAATTTTGTCCTTCAACTGTTATATATTTTCTATATTACTTGATATTTTACAACCGTGTAGTTATACATGTTTTTTTCCTACCAACTGAAATACTGTACAAATAGTCTCTCTGGTCGACTGTAGACTATTTAGCTTTTTTAAGTTAACTAAATATTACTCAATAAATTATATGTATGTTTTTTAAGAAATTCAAATCTATGCAAAATTATTTTTTTGCAAGTTAATAGTTTAATATATATTTTATCAATTAATATTAATTTTTATATATGTATTATATTGAAAATTTGTATAATTTTAAAAATAGTATTTTAAATTATTATTATGTTGTACTTTAATTTAGTATAATATAAATTCATTTATAGAATTTGTTAACAAATATTTTTATTGTTTATTTTCTTTTATTTTTATATTATTCTTAATAAAATGTGTATATATTCAATGTCTTAATTTAAATATATTTCATTTTCATAAAATTAGTTTCTATCAAACAACTAAATTATTATAGATATCTTGAATACATCTACCTAAAAAATTGTTTCAAATATAAATTTGAAGCTATTCAATTTGCTTAAAACTTATTTTATTTTATTTTGTTACTACTTTATTTACTTCATACATTGACAGATAAATTTTTATTATATATACATTGTTTACTTTGTTTTTTTAATGCACTTGTTGTAATTCTATATGAAAGTTTAAGTTTTAATTTTGAAAAATCCACCCTTCATTATTTTATTTTATTTGTTTTGGAAAAATTCCACCTCATTCATTACTTTGGTAAACTAAGAATACAAAGAAACCAAAGATAATGTTGTTACGCTGAAACTCGTATTACACCCTTCATTATTTCCATAATTCTATTTGTGAAAATTTATTTATTTACATCTAATTTTATATTTATTTATTTTTTAAAAATATTAAAAATACAAAGATTTAAATTTTACACAACCTTATGTCTATCATTTTTTTTTTTGTTTGATAAAAATGGTTGTGCCACTGAACTTTATTAAGAAAGGAAAGAAGATACAAAGTGTCAAATGAAACTCAATCCAATAATGGAGAGCCAATGTTAAAAATAGAGAATTTAAAAGTGCATACTAAAGTCCCAACCAGTGAATTCAAACCCAAGAGACAAATGCTTTTACCACCCACCAACCCCCAGTCTAGCAGATGCTAGACTAGTATGCAAAGCTCATAGAAGAAAACTAAGCGAAAAATAGTTAATAACACAATTACTCTTCAGCCCTGGAGGATGAGCTAGCCTCATAATGGGAAAGAGGCATGGGATTATAAACATGAAGTGCCCTTGCATCAATTGAGAGTTCAGATGCTTGTTCAGATATCTTTGATCTTGCTACCACATCAAATAAGAAGTCCAGAGCCAGAAAAACATCGACACCAGCAACAAGGGTGTCGGTTTCAACCTTTCCATGCAAATCATTGCAATCAAGAATGGTCCTTTTAAAGTCGTCACACGTGATTCTTGCCCTGAGGACATGCAAAAAATCTCCACAAGAACTATTAGAAGCCAAATCATTATGATTAATAAAACCACCAATAGGAAAAGAACTTGCATTAAACTTGTAGTTAACCAAAGCTTCATTTAGATCAAGTTCAGAAAGAAGGCTAGGCCGAGAAAATTATGATGCAAGCACCATAATCAGATCAGGATCCAAGAGAATATCCATGCAAATAGTAAAAAAATAAGATAACACTTCATGGTAAGTGGCATTTGCATTTTATTTAAGCCATTGAGAGCCCACAACCTTTTTGCAGGCCAGAAAAGTGTCAGCAGCATCCAAGCAAAAAACTCTTCCCAAATTTTCATGGTCATATGGATGGGAGTCAAATAAGACTTTTCCCTTTGATTTAAAGTTTATTTTGTACCAATCTGAACCAAAATGTGAAGACATAATAAGGAGAAGCCCCGATTTACTAACACACTGCTTGCCAGAAAGGGAAGACATTTACTTTTTAAATACCAAACTTGAGAGCACATTTTACTGGAGTCGGCTATTAAGCTTTGTGCAGGCCGGCAATAACAAATGCATAGGAGTCTAGCCACGCAAAGAAAGAAAAATTTCCCATTGTCGACTTGCCTAATGAACAGCAAAGGATACCATCAAAAGATAAGACTATATAAAGAAAGCTTAGTATATATTTTACCATTTTGGCATAAAGCAGGAGTATTGTGCAGAGTAGCTTTGTGTTCACAGATTGCAATTGACTGAGAGATTTCCACGGCAGAACTATTTGACAATGAGCAGATATTGAGAACATAAATCCTTTTTCTTTTTTTTTTCAGGTTTGTGTGATGGAGATGGCAATGACATTATTTCCAAAGGCTAGTTTGTTCGTGGATTTCTGATTCTATCACTATCCCCACTTTTAGGTAACATAGGGTTTTGAGTTTTAATGTGGGTGTTCATTTTTTTCTTACTAAAACATCTCGAACAGGTATCCATCACTCTTATATGCTAATTTAATATACGGGAAGAAGCCTCTTTTGCAGAGAAGACTGTAATTTAACAGCCTCATTCTCTTTGATATCTTCTCTATACATGGCATGGAAGAACAGATATACAGAGAATTCACTTGTTGAAAACTGACATATGCACATCCAGGCCGTGCTTTTCAACTTCCTCAATCAGCATGGAAATGGACCTCGCCCTTGTAAAGCTATAAATGTTAATTGTAACCTCCCTTACATAAACACCCACGTCCACCTTAGTGGGCTCTCTGCTTTCTTTTTTTTGTTTCACCACATTTATGTTTTGCAAGCAAATTATCTTTGTGTCCCTTCAATCGGTATATATCATCCTGAAGTTTTAAAATTTAATTACTGGCTTCCTCAATTACCCCACACCTATTGATCTATGTTGCCAAATACAAATGAGTTCAATGCAGTCAGACAAATATATGTCCAATATTTTGTAGCAGCACATTTTATTTTATTTTAAGTTTTTTGTGCATTTGCTAGTTGTATTTGTTTGTTTTTTCCAGCAATGGGTGGATGCATGCTGACAGAAATACTATGACGAGAAGGAGAAGCCAACCCCATAGAGGAGAGGCCACACAAATTTATAGGCCAAGCAACTTTTCTTTTTTTCTTTTTTTTAGAAGGATGTGGAGGCAAAGACCAAGATAAGTCAATTGTCACCACAGACCAGAGCTTCCTGGTTTAATAAGAGGATTTCTGACTATAGAAGCTCTTTATAGTCCCAAAGGTTATCAATTGCTATATTAGCAAGGTGGTCAGCCACAAATTTTGCCTCCCTAAAGCAATGATATACTTCATAACTGTTGAATAATGATAATTGCAAGAGAACTCTATTTAGGAGGTATTGAAGATGCCAAACATGAGATTTATTGTTTTTAATAGAGTTAAAAATGACCATCGAGTCTCCTTCTATTACAAGGTCTTTAATTCGAAGAGAAATGGCCAACTCCAACCCCAAACTTAGAGTTTCTAATTCTGCTTTATTATTTCTGCCGGCAGGGGTAGCTTTGCAAGCAGCTTTAATGACTTTTGAGTCTATTTTTGAAATTACAACCCCAATCCCTGAACTTCCAGGATTGCCTCAGGAGGCCCCATCATAGTTTAGTTTGAACCAGTTCATAGGAGGGGGAATCCATTTTGCTTCTCGTCTAGCTTTACATTTATCAGCCTTACTTGAGATTGACCCATGAAATGGTAAGGACTTGATTGAAGGCCATAATCTTAATATATGAGTATCCCAGCTTGAGAAGCATTTTAGGCTATTGAATTGTTTGATAATGTAAGATTTCACTATTTCTGAAATTGAAATTTCCAGTTTGAGAAGGACATCAGCTAAAGAGGATGGATTATGTCTAAAATTTTTGTTGTTTCTTTCAAGCCAAATGTTCTAAATAAGTAAGGAGGGAGAGACAAACCACATGCAAGAAAAGAAGGAGGAACGGAAACACTAAGGCCACACTGTGAATTGGGCTAACAATGAAGGACCAATCATAGACTACCACCCCAGCTTCTGGAATAGCTAGTACTAGCATTAAGAGGCAAAGGGGCATCTTAAGAAGAGGTGATCTACAGATTCGAGGAAATACCCACAAAATACACAAGGAAAGGCTGCAGTGATGCCCAGTCTATCCAGTCTTGCACCAATAAGGGCCCTATCTTGGAGGGAAAGCCATGCAAAGGCCCCTGCCTTTGGCAAGCAAGCAGCATTCCAGAATAGTGCATGAGGGAGCTCAAATTTGGGGTGAGAAGATAGAAGGGAGTTATATCCATCTCTGACTGAGTAGTTCCCAAATTTTGATTTGGTCTAGACCAAAGAATCTTCTTTGTCAAAAAAGACAATAGCTCTTTTTTCCAACTCCTCCGAGAAAGCAGATTTAAGTGAAGGGGGAAGAGGAAGAGAAGCAATCGATTTCCACCTGACTTTAGGGACTGGCTAAGAGACATCTACAACAAAATAATCTGCCACTTTAGAGCCCCATTCAGATTTGAGCATTACAATTAGGGGACCCCAATCTCTGAGTTGAACAAAAGCCAGAAAGCCATTCCACACATCCTCGCAAAAAAATTATTTTCTACCATTTTGCACCAACCAAGAAAGGTGGGGGAGGATGATAGACCTGCAAGTGGAAATAAAGTTCCAAATTGTAGAGCCTTTGGGGAGAACAGAGGCAGTAAAGATACACTCCCTTGGATGGGGGTGAAGGTATTTTGAAAAAACTAATTTCCCCCACCTAGAGTTTGGGTTCTGATACAGCCTCCAAGTTAGCTTTTCTCCTAGAGCTAAATTTTGGAGTTTTACATCTCTTATCCCTGAACCCCCCAAACCTTTCAAAAGGCATACTTTATCCCATGCAATTAAAGGTACTTTTTATTTTCCCCCAACATTATCATTCAATAAAAATGAGCGAAACACAAATTTTAGGTGGCTTAATGTATCTATCGGAGCTTTGAGCACTGATAATAGATAAATTGGTATAGCATTTAGAATTGATTTTATCATCTAAAGTTTCCTAGTAAATGACAGCCACTTGTGCTTCCAAGTGAGGATCTGCCCTATTATCGAGGAGATTACTTTGTCCCAAAAATAAGGAGTAACTTTACTAGAAAAAAAGGGAATCCCAAGCTAGGAACAAGGGAGAGAAGCTAGAAGGAAACCCCAGAATTTCTGCAACTTTTTCTCTATGAAAGGGGATGTCTATCAATTTTTATTTTTATAATTAACACATAATTTTTTAATCTAAAATTAAGAAATCAAAATATTTTTTTAATATTTTTTTATTAATTCTTACACTATTAAACTTGAAACTTAATGTTAAATTTAGAGTACTTTAATAAAGTACAAAATAGTTATGATAGTCATATTTTTATCCATTGCTTCAATGTCAAATAAACCAACTATTAGGCTAGTGAGAGGTGGATACGAAATCCCAACAATCACGATGTTCACTCATGGTCTCAATGTTGAGGTAAAGAGGTGAGTCTTGCACCTTGTTGTGTGCACCATATTCATAAACAAATGCTCATATACCTCTATGTCATGGACATAGCCCTCCCTCCACTGATCAGTACCAATCATCTTTTGAATCAAATGGACTGACTCACCTTCTCGAGTGTTGAAGAGTCTCCTATTTTTCTACTCTGGAGCTTTGTTTTAGCAAGCACAAACTATCTCAGTAAGTTATGTCATGGTGCCCTATATTCCTAACTCATCTCAACCCATTATTTATGCTTTTCTTGTGTGTAAGATACTTTTGTGCATCGATCATTATGAAGGTGTTCCACACACGTCGGCTCAAAATTTAATCCTCTGTAATGGATTGACTTAACACACTCTAAACTTTGACGAGTCAATTTTCTCATTTCATTTTTTCTGTTTTGTTCCACAGACACCATTGAGGTTACGATGTGTTTGTCTTGCAACATTATCACATCATTTGTCAGTACCATTCATCGTACACACAGCCAACATTATCGATACATTAATACCATCAGCAACAGATAGTTTCCTTCATAACATGTACTACTCTTACACTGCATAATATCAGTCTTTCTGTTGACCTTTTCTAACCAAGTTTTCCTTTCGATGCCAAAAGAAGTAACAATATTTAATGAGAATGTAAATACATATGTTAATATTTATTTATTAAATTGGAAGATATTGTATTTAGAAAGTGAAGATTTTTGTTTGTCACGCTATTTTTCAAATTTTTGACAATTTTTTTAATTAAATTATATTTTGATTGTAATGGAAAAAAATATTTTTAAAAAATTAAAATAAATGTCTGTATAATTTTTTATGAGTATATAAAATCAAATCTATAATTGGGGGTAACTCATGTCTATTATATGAAAAATTTATGATGATTTGGTCACTTAACTACCTTTTAATTGAAATTTTAAAAATATATAAATTATCAAAAAACTATTCTTGTTGTCTTTATGATTTTATTTGATTTTTAATTCAAAACAAAATTAATACATTAAAAATTTAATAAAATAGTGATTATATTACATACAAGTTATAGTCTACTAGCAAATCGCTTTGATCTCTTTATGATTCAATAGCTCTTCTTGGTATTTGTAACTATAAACTTGTACTAGTAATAGGTATATCTATAAAATAAAATAATTTTGAAATAATGAAGAATGACTAGTATTTTTAAATCACACAAACCGAAAAAATATTAAATTTAATATTAAATTACAATTAATTATATAAAGTTTTATTCAAGTATTCAATATAATATAATCCTTAAGAATTAAAATCATTCTAAAAATAAATTATTTATATTTATATTTGTATCTACGTATAAAAATGTCCTCATAATCCATTGCATATTTCATTTAATCATCTGCATAATCATATCTCCATATTCATAAAACCATTGAAATATTATAAGCATTTATTCATAATCATCACCCATTTGCATAATCATTTATCAGTTATGCATTAATCACTAAAATATCATTTGTATTCATATCACATTAATCTTTATTCGTTTATATATTCCATAAAATCATTAAATCGTTATTTATCCATTTGCATATTTCACTTCATAAATATTTATTGTTTCATTAGCATAAATCTAAATCATTTAACCATTTCATAAATTGTTAGTTCATCCATTTCATTAATCATTAATCCATAATAATACCTCCATTGCATGTTTTATACATAATCATAAATTAAACCATATTTCCCTTAATCCATCATTTCATCTTATTCATATCACTTAATAAATTCATATCATAAATTACATTTAATTTAAAAATATGAGATAATTATCATTTCACCATCTCATTCTTTTATCCCACGTTCTTCTCGAAGTATGGATCTTTCCCATGAGAAAAGACAAGATATTATGGAAAGGATAACAATTAATTTTGTCAAATTTCAGCGTGAATAATATTATAGCTCCATTTTCATAGATTTGATCATATTATCATAACTGCATTTTTTTTGATAAATTAATAGCTAGGTAAGGCCATAGAGAGCAAAATTTGAATTCTGCAACAGAAAAAAATGTTGAAACCAGCCTTCATACTGCTAACCCACCCTACAAAGCCATTCTAGCTGATAACTTCCTACCTACCCGATATACAGGACTAAGACCATATATTACCAAAACATATAAACAAAAAACACCACAACATAGGGATTAACTTATCCATCTTCTTTTTGACTTCCTAGGACCATGGAGTGCAGTGAAGATGGGGCTCCTTGCGTCATGACCCGAACCTCTTTTTTAATCCTCCCTTCTCATTTCTCTTGCATGGGCTTTAACCGGGCAGTTCAGTCTACATTTCTGATGCACATGTCCTTTGTCAATATCCCCTACATCCCTCCCATCGTCCTCTTTCTAGTTCTCACCAATGTTCGGCAATAGTGGCACCACCAAAGTTTTTGCGTCATTTTCACTGTCACTATCATCCTCCACTTCAAACCCTTCATGGGCCATGTAATCCCTAGTCTATCCTTTGTCAGAGGAGGGAGGATAGTTGCCATACACAACAAGAAATCTAGATTTCTGTCAATATCCCCTACTCGCTCCTCAAGATCTTCAAGCTCAACCGAGGAGATGAGTGGGAGCCTCAAAATCGGCCTAGACCTTCACCCTTTGGTCAGATAATAATTTTGTGGCACAAGAATCGTTCATTTATCATCTATGTTGTCCAAGACGGCACCAATTTCACCCAGATAAGCATGTCTGAAGAGTCTCTAGCACAAATTAGTTTCCTTTTGTTTCGCCACACCTCTATACAATGCGAGTGCCAAGAACATGTTCGGAATATTTGTGTTAACATAATGCCTATATGTCCACGGGAATTTATAACCTAGAACCTCCTTCACAACATGCAACACCAGCTTTTTCTTCAAAGTCAGGATCCCCCTCAGGCGAATGTTTGAAACCTCACCATGAAATGGCACCATCGTTATACTCATTTCCAAGCACACCGGCATATCCATGGCTCTGAGTGCTATGTTCTCTGACACTTCTAAAAATGACTAAACTTTCGCTACCACTTCCCACATATAGCCGCTCACCAACCACCAGACTTCAAATTAATTGTTAGTCTTATCACATGAATTTTCCATAAAGGATATGGCACAAAATTCCTCAATACGCCTACTTGGATTTAACATTCGTATAACGCGAATAATCTATCGTCATTCTACTAGGCTAGTTTTCACCTTTTAGACACTTCATTGAATATTTTTAATTTACCATTTGGCTCTAAACGTACCACCTTACAGTCCTGAGGTACTGATGTCACCTTTTCCAACTAGATCTTGCCTGTCGTTAATGATCTATCTTGGGAGTAGCAGGAACTGCCCTTACGTCCAACCCAATGGCCACCTCGACAGCCAAGTTGTACCCAACTCCAAACCTGGGCTTCGCTTAGTTGGCATTACCTTGTCCACTCACATCTCTTGCTGCCGCCCCTTTTGTCAATTCATCTGCCAGGGTGTTGCCTTCTCGGTAGATGTGATTGATTTGGAATTCCTCAAAGGAGTCGATGAGACCCCTAATGGGGTTTATCCACCTTTACAATAACTAGTTGGGCATGGAATTTGCCGTAATTGCATTTATCGTAATTAGTGAATCCCCTTCCAAATGGAGCTTCATCACACCCAAGGATTTTCCTAACTCTAGACAACATAACACAGCATGAAACTCAACGGCATTATTGGTTGCTTGGCCAAAGTACTCTGCCTTTTGAGCAATCACCTCGCCCTCTGAATTCCTTGCCACATAGTCAATGCCTGCTGTACCTAGACTCTCATTGGAGGCCCCATTGAAATTTATCTTGATCCACCCCTTCGTCAATTTCTACCATTCTATTTTTATTCGAATTTCAGACTTTAGAACACCTCTTGAAACTCTAACAATTGTGGGAATGCTCAATCCCACAAATTTGTTAGTGAGCCTGATGTCCCTATTGGTGAAGATATTCCTAGGGAACGTTTTCCTTTTAGCCGTCGATTTTACTAATTCTACAATTGCCCCCAACAAATGTGTTGTCAAAACCTCCTTTCCTATCGGTTGCTCGTTGAAGATTCTCTTCTTTCTTTCTTTCCAAAGTTTCCAACACACTATGGAAGGCACAATTTGCGAGATGCTGCTAAAAATGCCTTTAGAAGTCTTTGTCGGCTAGGCTATCAACCACTCTCACAGGCTTCGAGAGAGTGGGGTCTCAAAACTAAGAAGCCCTAAAATGTATTTCCAACAATACTCAAAAAAATAGCATGTGAGCAAGAGGTGGTTTGTAGTTTCCACTTTCCTTTTATAGAGTATGCACCTATTGGGGCCCCTAATGCCCAACTTCTGCAATTTATCCTACATTATGATTTTGTTCTGAGAGGCTAGCCAGGAGAACACCCTAGCTTTTTGCAACACATCCTTACCCCAGAAAAGTGAGTTTGTCCAAAATTTCAACGATTCCACACTTTCTTTGATCTTATAGCCAATGTTGACTTTGTATTTGCCATCAGCAGAAGCGCACCACCTCGACACGTCTTCTCCTTCACCATCGGGTAAGGATCTCTCCTTCAGAATTGATTTTAGGGCCTTTCTTTGATCTTCGGGGGAGGTGATCTCACAGGGGTCCTTCAACCTCCAACGACTCACACCATTCCTCATGATTCTGACTCTATAGTCACACACTCTTTGCCCCCATACCCTAAAAGCTTCTTCCTTTATTTTTGCCATATGTGGAAAATCACCTAACTTTGGGAAACCTTCCCTAGAGTCATTCCAAAAGGAAGCCTTCTACCCATTGTGCACCTCCCATATGGCATGCTTGGTTATTATGTCTCTACTTTCACAAATGAAGTTCCATATGTTCAATCCTTTCAGAGGGTTCAGGGTTCTTACTATGTTATCTAGATCATCCAATTCTAGGTATTTCTTCCTCAAGATTCTAACCCACTTTTGATTCCCGATGTACATTAGCCAAGCCAATTTTTCCCCCATCGCCTGATTCATGATCTTCAACTAATGCCAGCCCCACCCGCTAGTTGAGGTTTGCATACCTTGTCCCATGCTAGCAGTGGAATTTTATTTGTATCATTTGATCCATTTCATAAGAACTTCCGCATGATTTGGTTGATTTGATCAGATATACAATTCAGAAGCTTCAGACATGACATTGAATATATTGGGATTGCAGCCAGCATGGCTTTGACCATGAGTAACCTTCCAACAGATGTTAGCCATTTCCCTTTTTATAGTTCCATTTTTTTCTTGCAACTATCGACAAGTTTATCCCAGAATAGTTTCTTGTTAGCCCCTAAAAACAAAGACATCTGAAGGAATCGCCCAGGAAGGCAAGCCACTCCCATGCCCAAAATCTTGGAGAGATCCCGTTGTAGACTAGGCTGCACATTAAGAAACTAGACTTTTGACTATCTCCAATTAATAGCTTGTCATGTGGCTTTGCTATATTCATCTAGTAGTTCCTTATTTTTCATGGCCTCAGATTTTTTGGCTTGCCCAAATAATATGGTGTCATCTACAAATTTTTGGTGATTGCTTTCCCCCACCCCTGGGGCGGCTTCAATTCCCTTCCAAGAACCCTCCAGCTTTGCTTGACAGATTCTCTTACCTAATGCTTCAGCCATAATGATGAAAAGAAAAGGGGAAAGGGGGTCCCCCTATCTTATACCACGAGAGGAATTTATGAAACCTTGGGCTACATCGTTGACCAGTATTGATAACCTTTGGGAGTCAATGCAGCTGTTAATCCAATCCACTAGTTTCCTGTCGAAACCAAACTTGGCCATCACATCTACCAAGAATTACCTATCCACATGGTAATAGGCCTTCAAAATGTCTAGTTTTAATACCATTCTTAGAATCCTAATTTTCCTTACTGAATGTATCATTTCATGAGCCACTATTATACCTTCCACAATGAACCTCCCCATGATGAAGCCACTTCGTTCCTTAGAGATGACCATGTTGATCAAAAGTTTGAGATTTTTTTCTATTACTTTGGTGATAATCTTGTATAATGATTTACAAAGGGAGATCGGCCTATAATCCCCCATGTTTTTGGCTTCTTTATTTTTTGGAATGATTGCAATGAAGGTGTGATTAATCACTCCTAACATTGTAGTCTTTCTCCTAGATTCTTCAACTGCCTTAACTAGGTCATCTTTAATAATTTCCCACAAGTTCTGATAGAACAGAGCAGGGAAGCCATCCGGCCCTGGAGCCTTATCCGAGCCCATCTGAAAGGTTTCCTTCTTCACCTCTTCCAAACTGATAGGTTTGATGAGCTCTATATTTTCCTCCTCTAAAATTATGTTTGGGATTCCCCCTATAAACTCATTTCTTGCAGTTTTGGCCTATTGGACCTCTTGTGAGAATAGAGCCTCAAAGTATTTGATAGCCTCTTGGTTAATCTCTTCTTCATTTCTCGATAAAAAACCATCCTCCCTTTCAGGATCACTAATCTTGTTTCTACTTCTATTGACTATGGTTGTGTTGTGAAAATATTTTGTGTTTTATCCCCCTCTTGTAGCCATAATTCCCTTGAATTTTATCTCCAGTGACACTCGACTCTATCCAGGACCTCTGATTGCTTGCTTTTCAGCTCTTTCTCTTTCAAGTACTCCTCTTGCCACATACCCTTCTCTATTATTTTCTCATTGAGTGCCCTAAGCTCCTCTTCTAACTTATCACTCTCCTCAAAGATGTTTTTGAAATGCTCCTTATTCCAGATCCGCAATTTAGCTTTGATACAAGAGAGCTTCTTATGGAAAGAAAATAGGCAGGATTGGTTGCATACCCAAGCCTTTTTCCACCATTGAGAAATCAAATCCTATAGATCTGGATCCCACAACCACATCTTATCGAATCAAAAGGGAGATCCCCCTTTGAACTTGTTGGGCATGATTGTCAATTGAATCAAAAAATGATCCAATCCACTAAAGGGTAAAATTAGAGCTTCTAACAAGCTCGACACTTGGGACCAATCCCCAACAACTAGAAACTTGTCCAACTTTTTTGCAATACCAGTGTGTCCCTACCTTCTATTTGTCCATGTAAATACCCCATTTTTTATGCAAATCTCTCTTAACATTTTATTATCCATACATTCTTAAAAGTCCTGTTGCACCCTGGATAGGGTTCTTATCTCACCTTGCGTCTTCGTGTTTTTCAGTGTAGCATTGAAGTCTCCACCTATTAGGACTCTATCCTCCTTGAACTGCCCCAAGGTGGTCGATATCGATCCCCAAAGAGATCTTTTCTCTATTGTGGCCACAGGTCCATACACATTAATCAATTTGACCACCACATTGCCCTAAAAGAACCTCACCGACATGGACATCCAATTCTTATTTGACTCTATGAGCGTGCAACTAACCGTGGTAGGGTTCTAGACTACCCCCAACCCTCCACAAGCCCCAAAAGACTCCACAAAGGTCCCTTCCAATCCTTTCCAAAACTTCATCTTCTTCTAATGTTCTTCCTTGCTCCATTTTTTTTCCTGAACAAGCACTATATTCAGTTTACTTGTATCTATTTGGTGTCTAAAAAGATATCGTTTTCTCGGGGTGTTCAAGCCCCTAGCATTCCAAATTATAATCCTCATGGTTCCTCTGGAAGGGGTAGTCCCTTCCCATTCCCTAGGTTTGTTTAGCTCAGTTTGGTTTGACTTTTAGCTGATCCAGCCAGGGTTAGTTTTTCCTTGTTGGATTTGAGACCTCTTTGGCTAGCAGACCTGATCCTGAGGTTTTCCTTCTTGATTGAATTTTCTCAATCCCTCTTTTTGCCAAAATTTCTATCTGATACTCCTCGAAACTTTCATCACAATCTGACTAAGACCCCAAGCTCCCCTTGTCTTGACCTTCTTCCTCCTCCTTCCCTTCAGGGGTATGATCCTCTTCCTAAACTACTTCAAGCTCCTCCATTCCCAACTCCACCTGCATCACTATTGTACCTACTTTTGTCGTGTTCCACCCCTGAATATCTATAAGGTGAGGGAATCTATCTTTGATCTATTCTTCCATGCTTGGGAAGGTTACCCTATCTACTATAATTTTTTGATCCTGCCTGGTTAGGATTTTGACTCTCCTCCACCTGTGGATCCATTAGCGGATCAACTTCTTTCCCATCTACTACTGATGCTGAGCCTGGGGGCCAAATTTCATAAACTAGTTCCTTTTCCATGTTTGCAATTGGAAGCCCTTTCGTAAATCAGTTTTATCCTCAATAGTTGAACCCTTCCCTTGCACATACAGGCTAAGTCCATTAACTTTGATCTAGGAGGAGCATTGCTCCCTCCCATGCTCCATTGATTTGCATTTAGGGCATAAATATAGGTTATCTTCCCTAATCACATCCTACCTCCATGTTCCAATTTTTGAGACTAGCTACACAAATGATGGTAGCTCTACTCCTTATGTGATTGATATGCATAATCTAGAGTAAGTACCCCTCACAAAATCCTCCTAGGCTTTATCAAGGAATTTAAACTTCCCTAGATATCTCCTAGTCACCTTAAGAGTATCTTCCATCCAGTACTCTAAGGGAAGGTTATAGATTCAAATCCAAATGAAGTTTTCTTCTATCACTAGCTTTCTTGGATCAAAATTAGGGCACCAATCGAATAGGTGCATTTGGGTTCCCTCCATAAAGTATGGCCCCAATTTCAGGGCATTATTCTTATCTTCTTGCAAAGGGAATGTAACCAAATAGCAACTACATTTCAAATCCTTCACCATTATTTTTTTTCCCCAGGTTTCTGAACACCTTTTTTTAATGGCTTCCCAACTCCTCTGCTTTCGCCACCCCATTTCAAAAAAAACCTTAAATCTTGAAGTAAAACCCTAGTTTGTTTAATCTCATTTTTAAAGGAAATTGAGGGCAACAATTTTGATGGGGGCATACCGTATTCACCTTTCCCTTGCTTAGAAGTGCCTACATCCTCAACCATCTTGCTCTTTCCCTTGTCCACTTATGTGTATCTTGTCGCACCTGAACCTGCCTGACACCAATGCTTAGTCGTATCTCTATTTGAATTTGGATTTTTCCTGAACCACCCATTCAACCTTCTACAAATGTGATTTTTCTTCCCCCAATTTCCTGACCAGTTCTTTCTTCCGCATTTGGCTTCAACAGCAGAGGTGTAGAAGGGTCTAACCCATGGAGGCCGCTAACCGTCAAACCTCGTTGTATGATTCAATCTTCTCTCAGCTCTAGCTCCCATACTATTTCTTGGTTGATGCTTATTCCACTCTCCTCCCTGATGCCCAGAGTAATAAGGATGGCATTTTTCAACCCAAACCCCATCCTTCAGGACCCATTGAGGTCTATAGATTTCAGGATGCGCTCTACCCTTTGTTGACCTTATCCCAAAAGGCCTCTATTGGTTCCATGTGCTCTAGTTCATCGCTCCATCTATCCTTGCTCTAGCTCCCATTATCCTCCAACCGTACCTATTGGTCGTCGCTCCTCTCCTTTTGAGTTTCGATCCTCTGCACCTCTCACCTTTGCACCTCGCACCTCTACTCCTCACTACCTTGCACCATGGTCTAATCAAAACAATTCTACAATTGAACATTTCATTAAATTAAAAATAAATAAAAAATCTACAGTGATATTACGATATTTTATAATGGCTTAATCTTTGACATGAATTTTTTTGTGTAAATCACAACTTGCATTTTCTTTAATTTGGATTGAAATTTTCTCAGTGAATCCATTTTGCATTTGAATTGAAATTTTCTCAATTGAATCCATTTTTCATTTGGATCGAAAGTTTCTAAAGATTTTCAATCAATCCATTTTGCATTTGCTTGAAACCTTCTAAAGCTGATTTAACAAACCCATATAATGACAAATCTTTTAATTTTGTGAGAAAAAAATTATTTAATGCAATATGTTCATTGTGTCTATGCTTCCCTATTTTGCATGCATGTCTACCCAGGCACTAGCAACATTAACTTCCAATGAAAAACCATTTTTCTTGCCTCATCTGATGTTGGCTTGAAAAGAGTAGCCAACTTTCTCATTTTTTCTTTTTCTTGCAGTAATAGAAGCCTAAACAACATCCATGTTCTCTCCAATTTTATATGCCTCAAAAATTGTGTCATTTCTTCATTTACAGTGGCCGCAAAATCTTTCAAATTAGGCAAAGTTATCTAATATTTCTTCTTCCTCATGTAGCTCAAAATATGGCTATTCTTGAAATTATTCTTCTTTTTTGCGGTAACTTTCTATCTTGATTTTAATTAGATTTTTAAATTGGAGTTAGATTTAGATTTTTAGTCTTAACTATTAAAAATTAAATTAGATTTAGTTTTTCATTTTTTTTAATTTCTAAATTAGATTTAGTTTTAAAATTAGATTTAGGTTTTAGTTTTTAAATAAGATTTAGTTTTTAACATTTTAATTTAGATTTAGTTTTTAATTTCTAAATTAGATTTAGTTTTTAACTTTTAAATTTAATTTTTAATTTTTTATTTTTTATTTAGATTTAGTTTTTGATTTCTAAATTAGATTTAGTTTTCAATTTCTAAATTAGATTTAGCTTTTTAGCTTTTAATTTAGATTTAATTTAATTTTTAATTTAGATTTAGTTTTTCATTTAGATTTAATTTAGAAAGTAGATTTTATTTATTTTAGGATTAATTTAGTTTAGAATTAATTTTAATTTAGATTTAATCTAGTTTAGATTTAAAATTTTAATTTAGATTAATTAGATTCTAGATTAAATGTTATTTCTCTTCTTTGTTTAAGGTTTTTTAATTGCAGTGTTAATTTTGTTAATTTGGGTTTTTGTGTAGGTTTGCATGTCAAAGACTCAAAAGATGAAAACATAAACACGTATTTGTTGAAGAGTGAAAATCAAAAAGCTACTAAAGACATTTGATGCAGGACGTTCGTCGAAGACTTGATTTTGAAATTGATTGTTTGTATAGCTTAGATCACATTTTTCAATTGGTGCTTAAAAAGAACAACTATCTTCTTTCATGTAGATTTAACTAGGGGGTTAATAAACTTGTAATTTTTGTGCTTGTAAGATGGTAGGTATTGTGCTCTCACCTTTTGCAAACTCAGCTAGACCCATATTTTTTTGTGTTAATCCCTTAGAGGGGTTTGCCTCGAAAAAGGGAACGACTCCAACTGATTTTTTGCTCAAGCCGGTACATAAATGGATAATACTAAACTTTCAAGTCCTCATGGTATGTACGCCTTAGCTATTCAGTGTCACTCGAAATAGGGTACTATCGTAAATGTATAAGAGCCCCTAATAGAGTGATTAAATCCTTAAGTGGTTTGTTGGACTCTCGCAAGGTGCCATGTCCTCGAGTATTCACTAAGAACCATTGTTTTAGTAGCCAAAATACTTCTATTTGCCAGTGCAAGAGTTCGGACCTCTGAATCCATCCCACACTTTCATAGTTCATTGTAGAGATGATAAATTTCTTGAGATCCTTATGGTCTTGGGGAATTTGGAACTTGGTATTCCCAATAAGTGACTGTCGTGGAGGGGAGCCAGTGCTACCAAGTTCCTAGGTCATCCACTCTGAATATGCACGATTAGAGAAATCCAAGTCAGAATTCAGCAAATATTGTCCTTGCCAACCCTAGGATTGTGCATGATTGTTTTCATATTAAATCCTAACTTTTTTCCAAAACAAATTGAAAAACATTTTGTAGGATGGTGAAATCTGCAAATTGGTTAGTTAACATGACAAAAACAATATAAACAGAAACATACATCCTTATGAGATATTGCATCAAGTTAGATATGCTACATGAGACATTTAAACAACAAAACCAAAGGAAGCATATAAAACCTAAATACAAATCTATCCCATATTGGATTGGTGCTCCTTATGATGTAGAAAGGATGCCCTTTCCCAATCCTTGATAAGCTTAGATTGCCAAGATAATGATATAGACAATGAGATGCTTGAACTCAAGTTGCCTATAGTGTAGATGCTTGGATATGTGGCTGTTGTGTTGTTTGAAGGAGAGAAGCCTTCAACTTATAGTTGAGCTTGAAGAGAGGAGAGGCCAAATTGATGAATGTGGGATCATTCATGGGCCAATGACAAGATGCCACTTGTCAAGGTGTGAGAGGGTGAGGAATGTGCAAGTTTTGGCAAATGTGCCAATTTCAAATTTGAATTTGAATGACTTGACATGTTTTGGGGGGATGAAAGGTGCAATAAATGCTATGTTGACTTGTGCAAATAGCATTTAAAACCTTGTTGGAAGGGACAAGTCCCTTTTGGGGGGAAGATTCAAAATGGAAGAATATTCCATTTTGATGCCATTTTGAATGTAATTAGAGGAATTATAAATCAAATAAATGATTTATTGGTGCAAGTGGGTGGGTTAGTTAAGAGTTTGGATTTGACTCTAGTTGAGTCAAAAGCTAGAGAATAGTAATCATGATTAGAAGTTAATTAATTTAGATTAATTAACTTAGGAGATTTTAGGGATTTGACATTTGATTAAATCAATTTCATTTATTAAATCAAATGAGAAGAACATAAGGATTAAATAATTTGATTTATTTAATGAACCTTAGGAAATTAATCAATAAATTGTCTTAATTGATTAATAGGAGAATTCGATGCACGATGTTAGTTAAAGCGGAATGCACAATGCTATTTTTGGATGTCTACTCATTTTATCTACTTGTGTCTTGTGTGTGTGTTTAAAAAAAATATCAACCAAACAAAACACTTAATCATCCTACAACATCCATAAAACATCCCCAAAACCATCAACCAAACATTTCTAACTATTATCCTTCATATTCATGTGTGACCCATGAACGAAACAAAAGGATTGAATATTTTGGCCATTATTTGAAAGAGCTTGAAAAACAAATAGAATCCTAAAATGAATGAAGTAATGCAATCATCCCATGAAAATCCTTTATCACCACCAAAATCTACATCATCCAAAGTCAATTTTTTTTATTTTTTGCAAATTTTAAATGAGAAGCCCAAATCTGAGTCCTCAAACACAAATAATATTGAGCAATTTGTGTCACCAAAAAGTGTAGCCTTGACACTTTTCACTCATTTGGGCCTTTTTCCTTGGACTTTGGCCTGATTTTGCTTAGATCTAATGTCGTAATGTGGCCAACACATTCACATTAGGCCTTGAATGCTTGCAAATAAATAATAATAAAATAAAGTCTTATAAGAGTGTTGTGAAGTGTTGTAACACATTTCCTCACTTTTCTAGGACTTTTCTATAATAATTCACCTATATAATCCATTTCCAAGCCTTAGTATGAAGTGTTTTGAAGTGTTGTAACACATTTCCACACTTTCCTAGGCTTTTCATCCCTAAATCAACCCTTTCTCATGACAAAATAGTCCCTAAATGCACTTATAGGCCCGACTTAAGTGTGTTTTGGGAGACAATCCTATTAATCAACATTAAACACCACTTAATTCCTAACTACCACTTGAATTTTTCCAAGTGCAATAAGTCACCACCTTGGGAAACTTAGTCCCATCTGACATAAAATTCAAATTTAAATCAAAATTCTAACAAGAATTTTCCTCGAAAACCCTAAGGTCAGCCTATATTGTGTTATTTTCAAGGAATTAGGGCATCACATGTATATATAAGGATTTTTCTCGTCATTTTACCTCTTCTACTCATACATAACATCTTTCATCTTCACAAACACTCAAGCAACCTATCTTCTCAAGCAAGCATTCAAGCACTAAGCACTTCAGGAAAAATTCATTGGAGTTGGTTCTTGTATATCTTTAGACTTCTTCAACAAGGGTTTAGTGATTGTTTACATTTGCATGTTATTCAATCATCTTTATCTTTACATTCTATTTCATTTGGGTTTTATTACCAACATGGGGTTTGACTAAGGCAAACCACTATTCTCTAACCCTAACCATTTCCTTATCTTTGCATGTGTGTTTTGTAGGTTTCTATGCAAATTAGTCAAGGATTAAAAAAGTTGAAAAGGTTTCCTCATTCCATCCACATCATTCCAAGTCAAAAAACCCTAGGAGGAGCTAAAACATAGCTTGTAGGTCGATTTATGAAGATTCGGACACGGGTCTCTATCAAGAATAGAAGTACAAGTGGGAACCTACAAAATCTAACCTCGAGACTTTTGAAAGCTCCAAGTGGATAAAGTTTCCATCATTGGTGAATTAGTCATCGTACTAGAGCTGAAAAGTGGTTTTTGTGTTACTAGATACCCTTTTGCCAGAAACCTATTCTGGCAAAGTTTCTTGGGAGGAGGACTAAGTCACCCATTCTAGCATAAGTGTCCTAGTCATAATTTTCAATAGATTCCAGAAGTTTCTAGAGCTCCTCCTCATCAACCTCCAGTTTCTAGGTGCACCATTTTTTTCTCTTCCAATTTCATTACTATTTGCATATATCTTAGGTAATTCTTAGGACATTACATATAGTTTTTATTTACATTAGTTTACATTTCATAGCTAGTTTATTTCATTACATTGCAGAACTTAGGCACACACACATCACACCCATTCCAAACCCCCAAATCTTTGAATGAACTCACCAAGAATACCTTAGTGCAAAAGAGAGGCACTATTCCTCAACCTAGCTCCTAAGTGAAAAACCCTAGCAGCTTATTGGGAAATCCTCTTTCCCTAAGTAAGAAAATATTATTTTTGGTGGTTCATAATCCTACCATGGCATGCATCTATCTTCATCCCCCATAAGTCAGAATAAACCTCATGATTCTTTCACCCAAGTTAATGAATCTATCCAACCATCATCTCCCATCATACCATCTACATTTAATGATTAACGTCAATCTCTTAATCTAAAGCATGCTAGCATAAACTCCCTTACACATCAAGATCAAAGTATTCTTTCCACTTCATCCAATGATACAAAAAATCTCCAACCCCCTCCAATCTTTGACCAAGATCCCATCTCTCAAGAACCTCGTGATGATCCCTTTATCTCTTTGTGTTTCATCCAAGATGATCCCCTTCCATCACAAGAGAAAAGAATCCTCGCAAATCCTCCTTCCACCTCATCTATGTAGAAGCTGTCAAAACCAAGTTCAGACTCCAAGAACACTTGCATGCAAATGGATACCTGTCACAAGGAAGAGAATGGATGGAGAAAATAAACAAGGGTTTGAAGCTCTAAAAAATGGATAAATTATCTTATCAAAACAAAAAGGAGATCACGCAAACCCTAATAGGAAAACATTTAATAATTAATATAATTATTAAATGTCACTTTATGCAAACTAAAGTGAAATCTTATGAAGGGAATAAAGGTAACTTAATCAACATAATTAAGTTAAAACCTTTACTCTAACAATATAATGAATCCATACCATCTCATAATTCTATTGCATCCAAAGAGCATGATAGTTCTTCCATCATACCCAATGATGTCCTACCATTTGTTGATCAAGATATTCTTTCCATAAAATCTCAAGATTCCCTTCCTCATCAGGATCAAGATATAACTCCATTCAATGATACCCTTTCATTCCATTATGATGTTCATCCTTCTCAATTTCAATATATTCCTTTCATACCACTTCATGATGATTCTATACCTAATAAAGAACAAGCTACTCCATCTACACCTCATGATTCTTTTCCAAGTTAAGATCAAAGTAACCCATCATCCCCATGTCAAGATCCTATCACCCATCGTAATTCCCTTCATGATCATAATCCTCCACAAGAGTCTATCACCCCTATTCAATCTATCCATGTGTCCCTTACCTATCAAATGGGTTCCCTCACTTTTATCCAAGGTGGTTTACTTCAAGATCTTATTATTCCTTACATATCACATCCACCTCATGATGGACTTGCATCTTGTTTCATAAATAATACATATCCCATTGGAAATTGAATGTGTCAAAGTATGAACTACAAAGGCAAAGGAACAGGCCTTCATGAATAAGGTATCCTAGAACCCCTTTATATCCAATAAAATCCATCTAATCATGGCCTTGGTTATACACCTCATGCTCAAGACATTGGTACCCATTATAAGTCCAAATTCCATCAAAATAAACCTAAGTATCCTATTCCTTCAAACCTTCCATCTATCATAGGTCCTTATCCTATTCCATCAAACCTTCCATCTATCCTAGGTTCTTATCTTATTTCATTAAACCGTTCATTTATCATTGGTCCTTATCATCCAAAACCTAGTTCATCAACCCTTCAATCTATATTGGGGCCCTACATCCCTCCATCTCCTATTCATCAAGAAAAACAAAGGCACACATCCTTGATTCCCTCTCAAAATTTTACCTACAGTAACCCATCCATAATGCCTCCATACCATTCATCTCCATCCACCCATCCCATTGCTCTTGGAAGAAATTTTAGTGCCAAATGTCAAAAGCTTCCATATCAAAATCCACATATATCAAAGGACCAACATGTCTCCTCGAAGAGACATGCAAAATAAAATAAAATCTGATCCAAAGTCAAAATAAAAAAATTCAATGTCCACAAAGGCCCCCAAATCATAAAGAAAAAAATCAAAGGCCACAAAGGCCCACAAATCAAAAAGAAAAATTTCAAATGCCACAAAGGCCCATAAAGAAAAAATAAAAATTTCAAATACCACAAAGGTTCATAAAGTCAAAAGAGAAATATCAAAGGCCACAAAGCAAAAATCAAAGTCAAAAGCTATGTGGATTCCTAAAAGTCTCATTGAAGCAATAAAACCTAAATTGGCATCTAAATTTTCTAATCCAAAAGCTTCCTCCAATATTCTATCTAAAAACCTATCACCTTCCAAATCCATTTTTCCTCCATCACTCCACCACCCTTCAAGGTGTGTGCCAATCTAGGTCACCATGTCCCTTTGCAACCTTGAATCTTATCATGCCAATCATATTTGAGCCTAGTTGTAAAACATTATCCAATCCTCATATCTTTTGTCAATCAATCATCAACAATCATCAATATTATCGTACTTAGAGGAATCAGTGATCCTAAGTACTTATCATCATTATGCCTTATGGAATCAATCATTCCTGGCATCTTAATCAATCAACCATTATCATCTTTTGACAAGAGATATCTTGCTTGTGTGACATGTTTTGTAATGAATCTTTCATTTTGATCTATCATTTATCCATGGTTGTACTACCTCTAGTGTGGGGCATCTAGTTTCTTCAACCAATCATATATCACATTTCATTTCGTTCCTTCTCTGAAGTCCTGAAAAAATCCATAAAAAACATAAAATGTCCTGAAAAAATCATAAAATATCCTAAAAAAATCCATAAAAATCATAAAATTCCTAAAATAAATACATTAAAATCATAAAATATCCTAAAAAAAAATTAAAAAAAATCAAAAATCCAAAAAAAATCAAATATTTCGAAAAACCAAAAAAATCACATAACTTCAAAAAAAGTTCCAAAACAGTGACACTTTCATATCACCACACAGCTTTGAAATTTAAAAAAATCAAAATGTCCCACGATTGACAATTAAGAAAACATTACAACATACCTACCAATCTATCTTGCAAATCCATCCAAATGCATAAACTACGATAAGAATCAAATTCACATTGAAGCATAATCTTTGATTGTTTTATGATTTTATCTTTAGTAGCATGTCTTTTAGCTTCTCTAGGATATCTTGGACTAGAGAGGCGAGGATGGGGCATGTTCACTTGTTTGTTGTCTGTGGATTGTTTCTTATTCACAGGATGACTCATCTTAAGACATGGTTATCTAAAATCATCGAGGACATATGATTCTAGTGTGGATGAGAGCATTCCTTATCTGATAGTGGCTTCCATGCAATAATTATTCAGGTCATCTAAGGTCCTTATACCTAGATGCTTATACTTCACTGCTAAGTAAAAACATAAACAGTATTCATGTCGTCTAGACATTCATGTTATCTAGACGCTTATATACTAATTTTCAACATAATAAGCTCTATGATGATAAAGCACAAGAAGCCTCATGACCTCCATTTCCTTCATATATCTTTTCATCCATCATCCATTTCCTTCATCATTTCATTTTCTTCATGCTCTTTATTTCAAAGGGTAATCAACTGGTTTATATAGTTGATGCTTATCTTTTAATCCAAATATAAAATCAATCAATCTGATCCTTGATCACTCAATCTATTAATCAATCATTGTTTTGTGCTAGTGTCAAATTCAATCAGCCTAATCAGCTCAATCAGCTTAAATAGCTCATCAACCTAGCTATACTGATCATTTACATCAACTATTCAACTACGCCCATCAAATATGCATCTTTGTTTAATCATTCGTGCAAAATTAATTATCAAATCTTCTCCTCATGATCTATCAAGAGATTAATCTTATCACAACTTTTTCGATCAATCTCTTGAGGGGGCATATCATCCTTATCATCATCCTTACCAAGATGTCCTTGGGGCATGTATCAGTTAATCAATCTTTTTCTTTGAAACAACACAACAGGTTGCATTGTCTGAAAGAGGGAAAAATGTAGACACATAAAAATGTCCTTATAATCCATTTCATATTTCATTTAATCATCGGCATAATCATATATCCATATTCATAAAACCATTGAAATATTATAAGCATTTATTCATAATCATTACCCATTTGCATAATCATTTATCATTAATGCATTTCACTAAAATATCATTTTCATTCATATCACATTAATCTGTATTCATTTATATATTCCATAAAATCATTAAATCATTTAAATCATTATATATCCATTTGCATATTTTACTTCATAAATATTTATCGTTTCATTAGCATAAATCTAAACCATTTAACCATTTCATAAATTGTTAGTTCATCCATTTCATTAATCATTAATCCATAATAATACATCCATTGCACGTTTTATACATAATCATAAATTAAACCATATTTCCCTTAATCCATCATTTCATCTTATTCATATCACTTAATAAATTCATATCACAAATTACATTTAATTTTTAAAAATGAGATAATTATCATTTCACTGTCTCATTCTTTTATCCCATGTTCTTCTCGAAGTATGGATCTTTCCCACGACATCTATAAAAGCATACGTTTTCCTCACTTTTCAAGGATGAACTACAATCTCATTTTGATCACATTCGATTCTACATAGCTTATTGTGCTTTTGTTGCAAAAATGTGAGAGAAAAGACAAGATATTGTGTAAAGGATAACAATGGAGTTTGATTTCTTTTGAAAGCTCATATTTTTAATTTTCATAGTTTAGTTTTATTTTAAATGTGTTTTCATTAAAAAATGCTCCATTGATGGTATGTTGTCCAATTTTTTGTTTGAATTTATAGATTAAATTATTCAACTTTCAAATTTTAGTATGTTTCAATTACAAGTAATTTTATAAAGTGATTTAAAATATTCAATAAAATATATATTTTTTAAATAAAAATCATTCTAAAAATAAATTATTTATATTGGATCTTTTTAAAAAATTGTAAATTAATATTTATTTATGTAGAAAATATTATAAAATGATATATAGTATAAATTATAATATTATAATAATAACATATTATATAATATTTTATTTTAATAAATTCTTACAATTTTCTAATAATTTAAATTGTCATATATATTTATATAAAAATATTACAAGTCAAATTATACAATCTAATAAATTATGAAATTGTAAAATAAAATTAAAAAATTAAAAAAGTGGTCCACATATCATCAATAAAGAACATTATGTGCAAAATCATGGGTGTGATACCAATCACTTTATTCGCAAATATCCTATAGTATTCTAGACACTGACATTCAAAGGGTATTCATAAGAAAATTGCAACCTAATATTAGAGACACTTGATATTATTGATGAAATATCCATCATTTACACATTTATATATGGCTCCTCATGATTATTAGATATCAATTAGTCGATATGAAGCAACATCTTGGATCCTATTGGTCAATCCGAATTTGTTCCCCAAAATAACTATCAATCATTTAAAAATAAAAAATAAAAATAAAATCAAGATAAATAGTCCTCAAAACTACTAATAACATTGAGACACAAGTCACAGCTACAACCACAACCCCATATCAATTTAGCCCAAGAGATAAATAATTTTCATAATTTCTCAATACTCTCCATGCTGCTATGTTACAAATTTTAAACAAGAATATGATTCAACCTCCTTTAAGTAGACATATTGACACAACTAAACCATTACAACTGAAATGTAATGCAAAATCATTTTAT
>CM021103.1:683066428-683102329 GCA_007115665.2 Sequoiadendron giganteum | reverse complement strand
CAATATCATCGTACACCTAGACATGATACAAAAATATTTATCCATCTTAAACACCAATTGTAAGACCTCGTTGATTCTAATCAGATCTATTTGATGGTGTGAATGAAAAAGGAAACAAATAAGTCTTACCACCTAACCAAAACTTGAAAATATTTACTAACCCATTTCTAAGCCATTCAACATTTTTTTTCCAATACAGTGATAAGGAAAAAGATGATAATGATATATCCAACATTGTAAACATGATTGAAGTTAAACCTCGTAAGGGTCAAACCAATATTTTCCTAAAATTTATTTCATACATATTGATGCTTCTACAATTGTACCTAATGGTCCTCTCTAAATCACTAGTAGAATTAATGATACACCCATAAGGGGAATCCTCAATGATCTTATCTGTGTAGTGAATGTGATCATCAAAGAATTTTTATATGTGCACGAACTCTATAAAGATAATTATGAATAATAAAAATCATTCTTAAAAGCTCATGATGATTCTATTCGCCCTATTATTGATTCCATAACTCTTTTGATAAAAGTTTGACCTAAACAATTGGATGTTTTATTTATAATAATTTTGATGTTATACTAGTTTCATATGAAATTAGGCCATCCATTGCTAAGCTTCATGAATGTGGTCCCACCAGTTATTCACAAATATCTTAAATTTCCATTTGAACAACAAATACATATTATATACCATATCATATTTTAGCCTTTGGCCTCCCATGGAAAATTTTCACTCGATTACTTTTGGTCTCAACTACTTCAACATGTTAAGCCTTGTGAGGATTTTTTACTCATGTCATATCAATATTTTAAAGCTAAGCGTATTGTTGAATTATCCCTTAGTAATATTTTTCCTGAAGCTCCTCGATCTCTAGGTACTTTGATGGTTGTCCCTCCCACCCCACAAGTAGTGTATGAACCTCAATCCAAATTGGGCATCATCACCCAACCACTTGGTGCATGCATGTTGTGGCTCCACCTTCACCATCATATGAAAGCAAAAGAGATAACTGTGCAATTAACTTTGTGCATTCAAAATAAAAATAGGTCTTTAGGCCAAAACCTAAGAATCCAATAGTCTCCCAAATAGTGATAGTCCATTTGATTACTCCTCCAAAGGAAGAAAAGAGACCAATATTATGTTGAAGTTCACAAGACAACTGAGACGGGGGTGAATCAGTTGTACCAAATTACTTTTACTTCTAACCTTAATCAATTCCACTTAACTTAATACTTTATTAAGTATAAACATGAAATGCAGATAAAAGAAGGAAAACACTAGAGACATCAAATTTGCATGGAAAACCCAATGAGGGAAAAACCATAGTGAGGATTAACTCATAATATAATTTTAATGCAATATCGAATACAAAGGCTCACTAACAAAGGGCTCACTGTTCAGATACAAAGGATCACTTCCTATAGATAGGAATCACTATCTAGATACAAAGGCTCGTTGCCTAAAAATAGGACTCACTATCTAGAAGGAGGCTCACTGCCTACAATAAAAGAAAGATAATAGAAAATCCACCACAAAATATTCCACACATTCGTAGCTTGATCAAGGATTGCAGACACCATCAACTCACTGCTTTTAGGAGTCTAACACATCAAAATACTGCTACCTTGATACACTTTCGCACACTCTACTTTTCACACTTGTTTTGCACACACTTCACACACTCTTCTTACAATTCACAACATCTAGACTTGCATTTATACCATCTTCAACCTTAGAAACTTTCTCCAAGATCGGCTACACATCCTTTATTTTACAAATTCGAATTAGGTTAGCTACTCAACATTCCCATGGTGGATAATAATGAGAGAGGACCAATTAAATATTTAATTTTTTGGATCAATCACGTGCTTCCTTAATCGATGCCTAATCTTCATGTAATGTGTGAACACCAAGGTCAACCAAACCTAATGAAAACACCAATGATCTTTGAAGTAAACATATCCACAATAAGATGATGACATGTGGATCACACAACATGCTTCACCAAGTACTAGAAAACCTCTTAGAAACCTTTAGATACACCCGTAGCAACTGCAACTTTATACACAAAACATTCTTCAATAGTCCAACCAAATCGTGTAGTCTTACATAGAAGCTCTAGAACAAGCCTTTTGGAGCACCAAACCACAAGCATATTTTCCAAAACACATAGAACATCAATATTAACCTTCTTCTAGATCCACAAGATTTGAAACAAACCACCTGAATACTATACAGCAGAGACATCACTCGCAGTCCATAGACTACGAGTTCTACCAAACTAGTTCACACACTGGTGAGCACATCTTTCACTCTCCATCAAACCAAAATTTAAAACTCGGTATATATTATCCATTGAAGCCCATAAACAATACCATAGATCCACACAAAAATAGAATCAATAGAGAAGAAATGTAGAGCACATTATCAAAGCACACACAGAACATTGTCTTCATTATTTATTAATTTTCTCAAAATCAGTTGACATCTGCACATCTGCAACACCATAAATATAGATTCATGTACTCTCAACACTTCTACAGTATCTCAACTATATATGTAGCACCTACAATCACTCTGAACTGTGATGACATCAATGACAACGTTAATGATAGCACCATTAAACACTTCCATGTTTGAAAAAGTGCCTCAATGCTTACTGACATGGAACTCTTGAAATAGCAGTATTGGTGAGACCCTTGGAATGTCTTGCCGACAAGCAGCTATGTTCTAAAGTCTTGGAGGAATTAGATCACTGTGACTTAGGAGTTGTCTTACCGACAGAAGTCATCAGGGTGACATGAACTGTCCAAGTGAGATTCCAAACTCATTCAGACAGAAGAATTCTAGGTGATATCGACATGACCCTATGAATTTCTTGTTGATAAGAACCATCGGCATGACCAAAGTAGTTAGAGTGAGATTCCTAACTCATTCCAATGGTAGATGTATGGGCAATGAAGATCATTGGGGAGACTTTTTCTGATGGACGTCGGGGAGACTTGAGTTGTCGATGTGACTTCCTAATCTCTTGCCAATAGTATTACTCTTGTCAATCGATCTTCTCCTGATGAATGATTTGTGTGACTCTTGCCGATGCACATGGTCTTGGTGTTCTTTGGAACATCGGGGAGACTTGAACCATCAGTATGACTTTCTAGTTTGTTGTCGATAGCATTGGTTTTGCCAATGGTCCTGAGATCGGGGAAACTTCACCAAGTCTGAGTGATAGATCAGTGGAAGCTAGTGCAGTGTGTGATGGTCTATGGTCAGTCTAGCATCAGTGAGACATGGTTTTTTGTCGTGTCGATGAGCGATACAGTTGAAGTATTTTGACCAATTGTTTGTCCTACATGGTTTTTTTTAACCAATGAGAGAAGAAGAATGCAAATTCATTGGCAATTAAACTGTAGTGACCATTCTCTTGTGGGAAACAAATAGACTGCTTGAGTATGAATGAATAGTTCGGTCGAGGGTCTGGTTGGTTGGTCGAATGACCTATTAGTGAATTTCATTGTATGCAGTTTTTCGAAAGAATTGTACAACAATGATATTATGTACAAGGTTGATTAGGGAAATGTTGTTGCTATAAATTTGACATCTGAAAAGAAGTATTTGTAATGTGTATGTAAATAATTTACTATAATACAAGTGATCTTCTTTGGTGTGGTGGGTTTTCTCCTGTAAGGGTTTTCCCACATAAATCTAGTGTCAATTGTGTTTGAGTTTATTTATCTATTCTATTATTTCTTTCATGTGCATCTTAATGAATTATAATTTTAAAGAATAAAGACATATCTTCATTCTCCTTTGAGTCTTTGACATTAGGAAATTTTGTTCTGCAATCAAATTTTTCTTAACAAGTGGTATCAGAGCTTGGCCAGTTGTGTTATCCTTGTGGGTAGGTTGATTTTTTTGTGCCAATTTCTATTTAGTGGGAGTCTTGTAGAATTTTAGTAATTTAAATTACGAATTGAGATGACAATGACAAGTGCGTCTGGAAGGATTGAAATTGAGAAATTCAATGGCAGCAATTTTGAGTTGTGGAAACTCAAAATGGAAGATATGTTGGTTGATCATGAACTTTGGGTCGCTGTGTCTGGAACAAAACCTTCAGGAATGAAGCACGAAGAATGGGAACTAGAAGATCAAAAAGAAAAGGGGTTGATAAGGCTCTGTTTGGTAGATTTAGTTCTTCTAAATGTTCATGAAGAGAAGACTGGGAGATATTTATTAGGGTACTCTTTGAAAATGGAAGGAGGAACATCTATTATTGATCATTTGAATACTTTTAACATGTTGATTTCATAGTTAACATCTGTAGGTGTGAAGATTGATGAAGAAGATCGTTGTATGCTCTTGTTGTGTTATTTGTCGGATTCGTAGGATCACTTGGTGATGGCTATTGGGAGTACGACATCCACCTTTAAGATGGAAGACATTGTTGATTCTTTGTTATCAAAAGAGATGAGAAGGAAATCTCTTGAGATAGTGAAGGAGGCTCTTGATGTTCGAGGCAGATCAAAAGAAAAAGGCAAGAAGAAGGACAAGAAGTCCAAATTGAAATCAAATTGGAGATCAAATTCTCTTGGCAAGAAGTCCAAGGTAAAGTGCTAGAATTGTGGGTAGCCTGGTCATGTCTGAAAGGATTACAAAGAGGAGAAGAAGAAGAAGAAGAAATCTTCCAAAAATTATTCTTCTCAGAGTGAAGCAGATGCATTCATTACAGCCTTGGCAACTTAGGCAACAGATGATGTATGGTTGATTGATTCTGGAGAATCTTTCCACATGACATCTCACAGAGACTTGTTTACAAAGTATGAAGAATACGATTGTGGAATTTTTATTTGGAAATTGATTCATCTTTGGAGATAGTTGGTTGTAGGAGAGTTAGAATTCAGATTCCTGATGGTATAATAAAGGGAATTGATGGCATAATGCATATACCAGGTCTGGCTCAAAATTTACTTTCTGCAAGAAAGTTGAACGATGTTGGAGTGCAAGTCTCATTCTCTAAAAATGGTTTTAAAATGACTAAAGGCTCGATGGTGTTGGCTAGGGGTGCCTAAATTGGTACTCTATACAAGCCTGACGCATTGGTTTTTCAATGCAATAGTGTCTCTACAAAGCCACAGAAGGCTATTCACAAAGAGAAGAATGAAAATGTTCCTATTGGGGAATTTTTTTTGGAAGTTAAACTTCCAGTAGAAAATACTATGCTTTGGCATCAAAGGCTCGGTCACATTGGTGAAAAAGGTTTGAAAGCCTTGAAAAAAAAAAATCTAGTTGAGGGGCTTGATGATTGTAACCTGGAATTTGAATTTTGTGAACACTTTATATATGGAAAACATCACTGTGTTTCATTTTATTCTAGTCCTCATAAATCTTATGGTGTTTTGGATTATATTCATTTAGATGCGTGTGGTCTAGTGGATCTTCCTTCATTATCAAATTCTAAGTATTATGTTTCTTTCATTGATGATTATTCGAGAAGGGCATTTGTTTATTTTTTAAAAAGTAAATCAAAAGTGTTCAGTCATTTTAAGGAATTCAAAAACCTTGTGGAAAATCAGACTAGAAGAAAAATAAAATGCTTAAGGACTGACAATGGCGGTGAGTTTTTTTTTTATGAGTTTGAAAGGTATTGCAAAGACCATGGGAGTAAAATTCATAAAACAACAACTTACACTACGTAGCAAAATGGATTTGCTGAAACGTTGAACAGGATGTTGATGGAGAAGGAAAGAAGTATGTTGAGCAATGTTGGTCTGGAATAGAAGTTCTCAGCCGAGGTTGTGGCTATAGCATGTTACTTGCTAAATTGGTCTCCTTCATTAGCACTTGTTGATAAAACGCCTATGGAATTTTGGTCTGGTAAGAGGGTATGTGCAGGATCATCATGGAAAAAATAGGCCCTTAAGTGGCAATGAAAATTTAGAAAATCAGAGATAGGGAACTTGACGTAAAAAATTGAATATGTTATCTATATTATTTCAAAAATATGTAAGAATAGAATCTATAGCAAATTGAATGTAGTTTCTAAACTAGGTTTTTTTCTTTAAATCTATTTAGTGAATATTTGAAATTTGAATGCAGTAGTACTTATTTCAAGGAAAAAATAAGAAGTAGATGTTTGTCTAACCACCATAACCATAATTAAATGATAATATTTTTTTATAATATTTTAGATATAAGTAGAGGGCTCATGTCTCGATGTGATGCATATTTTATTGTAATTTTTTTCCAAGTAAACAATTAATTATGATTTTTTTATTACAAATTTTAAAAAATATAAAAACTCATATGTCTGACCACCTTAACTTGGTCAAAACTTCATGAAATATATTTTTTCTTTTTTTAATCCTATAGTATGCAAAGCATAGAATGTGATGCATGTTTTAGATTCAAAAAATGTGATACCATTTGAAAGCTATAGATGTTTTTCAATCAGCCTATCAATCAAGACTTTAGTCGTAATTCAAATAGAAAAAGAATAATAATTAATTATTAAATTCAAAGTAAAGAATAATTTTTATTGGTGGAAATCTGAGAATCTCATTTAAAAACCCTTTTCGTTTCATCAATTTTGGGTAAAAAAAATTCGTCAGCCACATGGGTCATCATATCACTTACATATCACCACTTTTTGGCCCATCATGATCCTGTATATACCCAAGAATCCCTCTCTAAGACATATTTGTGTCTTTGGTTGCGAAGCATATGTTTATGTGACAAATGTAAAGAGATATAAATTGGATAACAAAGTTGAAAAATGTATCTTCACTGGGTATGGTCTTGGTGTGAAAGGATACAAGCTTTGGAACCCTGTGCCTAAGAAGGTATTGTACAGCAGAAGTATAATCTTCCGAGAACTGAAACCTTCTTTAGTGGATCTCTAGTTAGGGATGGAAGAAGATAAAAAGGATAATGATGTTGTTGAGATACCTCTAACTCCAGAAAAAGAGGAACAACACATTGAAAGTGTACCTAAAATTGAGGAGAGTTCAAGCAGCTCTGAGAGCCTTCAACAAGAAGAAGAACCACAACCTCAGCCTCAGCCTGTGAGAAGGTCTACACGTGAAAAGAAACAACCAAATAGGTATGGATTCTCTATGATAGATTCTATTTGTGCCGACACTTTGATTACTAATATTGATGAGCCTAAAACTATAAAAGAGGCAGTTGAAATTTTTGATTCAGATTCTTGGTTGGAAGCCATGAATGAAGAAATGGCATCATTAAAGAAAAATGATACTTGGGATCTGGTCCCATTGCCTAAAGGTAGAAAGCCTACGGTCTGCAAATGGGTGTTTAAAAAGAAAATTGGTCTGTATGGCTCTGTTGAAAAGTATAAAACAAGATTCATTGCGAGGGGTTATTCCCAGGTAGAGGGAATTGATTATGGAGAAATTTTTTCTCTTGTGGCTAAGCTGATGTCTATCAAATTTATTTTGTCACTTGCAGTAGTGTATGACTTACATATTGAATAGATGGATGTGAAGATGACATTTCTTCATGGTGATCTTGAAGAAGAAATCTATATGTTCCAGCCTGAGCACTTTGTGAGAAAAGGTAAAGAAAATCTAGTTTACAAGTTGAAAAATATTTGTATGGATTAAAACAATCTCCTGGAATGCGGTACCAAAAGTTTGACACCTTTGTTTTGTCATTGGGATTTGTAAGATCAAAATTAGATCATTGTGTGTACTACAAGACTGAAAATGATAATGTTCTTATTATTTCCCTTTACGTTGATGATGTGTTGTTGATAGGCAATAGTAATTTAATGATTTCTGATCTAAAATATCAGTTTCCTGCAAAGTTCAAAATGAAAGATCTTGGTGTAACTAGGTATATTATGGGGATGGAAATAACTAGGGACAGAAAGGGTAGAAAGATTTGGCTTAGCTAGAGTAAGTATATTAATATTGTTCTAGAGAGATTTAGTATGAATGATTGCAAGCGTCTAGTTGTTCCAATTTTGTAGGGGATGAACCTATTTGTTGAAGATTGTCCAAAATCTCCTACTAAGATGGAGGACATGGCCAGAGTGCCTTATGCTAGTGTAGTTGGTAGTTTAATGTATGCAATGGTTTATACAAAGCCAGACATTTCCCAAGTAGTGGGAGTTCTTAGTCAATTTATGACGAATCCAGAAAGGACACATTAGGATTCTATGTAAAGAGTGTTTAGATATCTAAGGGGCACTTCAGAATATGCTCTGTGTTACCATGGAAATTTGGCTAGATCACAAAGGACTCTCAACATTTGTGGATATGTTGATTTTGATTGGGCAGGGGACATTGACAATAGAAGGTCCACCAACGGATATACTTTCATGTTGAATGGTGGTGCAATTAGTTGGATGAGCAAGTGAAAAGTTGTAGTTGCTTTGTCCACTACGGAGGTAAAGTACATGGAACCAACTCATGCCTATAAAGAAGCAATCTAGTTAAAATGTTTGTGTTCTAACACTCAGTTTGATGCATGGCAGATTACAATTTACTGTGGCAGTCAGAGTGCTATTTGTCTGGAAAAAAATCCTACTTTCCATGCTAGGAAAAAACATATTGATGTGCAGTATCACTTTGTATGAGATATGGTGGAGGATGGAAAGGCCTCTTTAGAAAAGGTGGATACTTTGGAAAATTTTGCAAATGCATTGACGAAACCAATGAGCACAGACAAGTACAGATGGTGTACCAGTTCGATAGGCCTTGGTGCCCATGAATCTCAATAGGTTTGTTGTACTTTGGAGGTGTCAATAAGATCTTTGTCAAGAGGGAGATTGTTGGAAAAGGTGCCTCAATGCTTACTGACATGGAACTCCTAAAAGAGTAGTATCGGTGAGACCCTTGGAATGTCTTGCCGACAAGAAGTTGTGTTCTAAAGTCTTGGAGGGATAAAATTGATGTGACATTCTTCATGTGTGAGATTCCAAACTTATTCCAACAAAAAAATTTTGGGCGATATTGGTGTGACCCCATAAATTTCTTGTCGATAAGAACCATCAGCATGACTAGAGCAGTCAGAGTGATATTTCTAACTCATTCTGATGGAAGATGTTCTAGGCGATGAAGATCATCAGGGAGACTTGTTTTTGATAGTATTGCTCTTGTTGATGGATCTTCTCCTAATGAATTATCGATGTGACTCTTTCCGATGTGCGTGGTCTTGGTGTTCTTTGGGATATCGGGGAGACTTGAACCATTGGTATGACTTTCCAATTTTTTGTCAAGAGCATTGGTTTTGTTAATGGTCTTGAGATTGGGGAGACTTCACCAAGTCTGAGTGATAGATCAGTAGAATTTGGTGTAGTGTGTGATGGTCTATGGGTAGTTTGGCATTGGTGAGACACGGTATGTTTTCTTGCCGATGAGTGGTATAGTTGAAGTCTTTTGACCAAGTTTTTTCCTACGTGGTTTGTTTTGAACCAATGAGAGAAGAATAATGCAAACTAATTGGTAGTTGAACTGTTGTGATTGTTCTCTTGTGGGAAATGAATAGTTTGGTTGAGGGTCTGGTTGGTCGGTCGAATGATCTTCTAGTGAATTTCATTGTATGCAATTTTTCGAAAGCATTGTTACAGTGATATTTTGTACAAGGTTGATCAGGGAAATGTTGTTGTTGTAAATTTGACATTTGAAAAGAAGTGTATGTAATATTTATGTAAATAGTTTATTGTAATACAAGTGAACTTCTTTGGTGTGGTGGGTTTTTCTCCCGTAAGGGTTTTCCCACGTAAATCTGGTGTCAATTGTGTTTGAGTTTATTTCTCTATTATGTTATTTATTTCATGTGTGGCTTAATGAATTATAATTTTAAAGAATAAATGCATATCCTCATTCTCCTTTGAGTCTTTAACATTAGGAAAAAAAAATCCACAATCAATTTTTTCTTAACAATCCATACTTGCAAAAATCTCCCCCTTTTTCATTGATGGCAACACATGATGTGAAAAACCATCAAAGATATCATAGACACTCTCTTGCTTCTTATTACCTTTCTTTTTCAAATTATACATCCTACACTTGATCATTTCTGCACTCTCTTCTCCTTGCAGGATGACACTCTCTCTAGATATAAATAGGATTTTTCATATGATTGTCTCCCCCCCTTTGTCATCAATGGAAAATAAAAGTTTTACATGAAAATTCTGCAATATAAAGCTTTGATCACCCCACCTTAGGAGTGCTCCCATATCTCATACTGCAACAATTATACTCTCTACTCCCCTAAGGAGTAGACCTCAATCATCAGTCTAGATCAATGAAGAATCTATAGGTCCACTAGACTGATGCACCTCCATGTGCACCTAGTTTAAGGAAGGAGGGGAAATAACCCCTAACTTCTCCCTAAGGTACTCAAAAGTATCTTTTGAAAGTGCCTTAGTGAATATGTCAGCAATATGTTCCTTAGTAGACACATATTCAAGTTTGACTTTATTTTTCAGTACCTTCACCCTCAAGAAATGATACCTGATAGATATATCTTTTTTCCTATAATGCATCATCAAATTATTTTGAAATATTTATTGAACTTGTATTGTCACAAAAGATAGTGATAAGCTCATCATAATTCACACCTAAATCCTTCAATGTTTGCTTCATCCAAAGTACATGTGTACAACAGGATGCTACTACAATATACTAATCTTTTGTAGTGGACAAAGAAACTGAATCCTATTTATTTCTTAGCCATGAGACTAATCTTCCTCTATGAAATAATGCAGCACCACTTATACTGTTATGATCACCTACACAACTAGCCCAATCTGCATCAGTGTAGGCATTCAATGTGAAATTAGTAGCCTTAGGATACCATAGACCATAATCTGGAGTGCCCTTAAGATATCTAAATATCATCTTCACAGTTGTAACATGTGTCTCTTTAGGTTCTTCTTGAAATCTAGCAACCAAACACACTACATGCATGATATCCCTCTAGTTACAGTAAGATAGAGAAGTCCAACAATCATAGATCTATACATTCTTTGATCGACTTTAAAAGATTCATCATCCTTAGTTTACATCTAGATACCATAGGGGTACAAACTGGTTTGGAATCATCCATTCCAAAATTCTTCAATAATTATTTAACATACTTAGATTGTGAAATGAATATGCCATTATCAGCTTGATTCACTTGAAGTCCTAGGAAGAAATTTAATTCCCCAATCATAGACGTTTAAAACTCTTTTTTCATCTCCTCTTCAAACTTCTTGCACATACCTTCATTTCCTCCAAAGATAATATGATCAACATAAACCACAACTACCAACATTTTTTTTCTTTCAACTTTGAAATAGAGATTTTTGTCTATGGATCCTTTGTTGAACCCTTGTTGTGTCAAATATTTGTCCAACCTTGCATACCATGCTCTAGAAGCCTATTTAAGTCCATATAGTTCCTTTTTCAGTTTACAAACCATGCTCGGTTTGTCTGATAACTGAAATCCTTTCTGTACACCTCTTCTTCTAGTTCTTCATTTAGGAATGTAGACTTAGCATCCATCTAGTACACTTTGAAATCTTTATGAGTTGAAAATGCCAAAAACATCCAAATGGCCTTCATTCTTGCCACCGAGGAAAATTTATCTTCAAAATCTATTCCTTGAACCTGTGAATAGCCTTTGCATACCATTATTTCTTTATTTCTTACCACTTCTCCATATTCATTCAGCTTATTCTTGAACACCCATTTTGAACCAATTATGTATTCTTGTTTACTAGTCTTGGAACCAGTTCCCATGTCTGATTCTTCTCTATCTGCTACAATTCCTCATCTTTGCATGCCTCACTTACAGTCTTAGGTTCTATTTTAGAAAGTAAACACAAATTTACATCAACCACTTTTCTTCTTGTATTTATACCTTCAATTATGTCTCCAATTATTTGTTCCTCTAGATGATTCTTCTTTACATATTTAGGAGTCTTAGGAGCAAGTTTTAGAGTCTCCTCTTCATCACTTTTTTCTTTCTCTTCCTTTTCCTCTTCTTGTATTTATCCATAGATAGGATCATATGGTTAAACTTCACTCATTTCCATAGGCCTATGCATAGCTTCATCAACTTGTACATTTGTCCTTTCAACTATTTTCCTCAATCTTTTATTGAAGCATCTATATGCTTTTTTGTTAGTTGAATATTCAAGAAAAATACCTTCACCATATATTGCATCAAACTTCCCAAGATTCTCATCATCTCTTTTAATGTAACATTTTCCTACAAACACCTTAAAGTGCTTAATAGTAGGAGTCTTACCAATCTATAACTTATAAGGATTCTGTGTGTTGTTACCTCTGATTTGAACTCTGTTAAGAATGTAAACAATAGTGTGGATTTCTTCTCTCCAATATACATCTAGAAAATTTTCCTCTTTCATCATAGTCCTTGTAGCCTCTTGAACGGTTTGGTTCTTCCTTCCCACAACTCCATTTTGTCAAGGAGTTCTAGGAGAATAATAATGTATCTTTATACCATGCTCTTCAAAAAATGTATTAAACTCACCAGAAGTGAATTCTCCACTTCCATTAGACCTCAAACATTTTATTCTTAGGTTTACTTCATTCTCTACTCTTTCTTTGAGCACTTTGAATCTATCTAGAGCTTGAGCTTTCTCTCTAAGAAAAGTTACCCATGTTGTCCTAAAGTAATCATAAATCAAAAGCATAAAATACTTGTCACCATTAATGCTTCCTATTCTTGTGGTACCACCAAGGTCTGTATGAATCAATTTCAACATTTTGATAGATGATTGTTCTTTTCCTTTAAAACTACATCTTGTTTGTTTTCCTAGCTAACAACTTCTACAAATAGAATTTGTAGGATTTGTGATTCTAGGCATATCCCTAACAACTTATCTTGAGTTGATCTTGATCATATTATCAAAATTTACATGTCCCATCCTCTGGTGCCATAGCCAAATTTCATTAATTTAGGAAAACAAAGCACTGACCATCACCACTCTTAAGCTAATAGATTTTTCCATGAGTTCTTCTTCCTACTGCTACCACAATTTTGGACCCTTTTTTTGATCTCATAGGTGTTATCTTGAAATACAAGCTTAAATCCTTTGCTACACATTTACCCAATGCTCAAAATATTATGTCTTAATCCCTTAACATAATAGACATTATCAGTACTATGTTTTCCATCAAGACTAATTGTTCCTTTTCCAACAATCTTAGCACTAGAATCATCTCCAAACATAACTAATCCTCCATCATACTTTTAAAGTTTAGTGAACTTACTTTTATATCCAGTCATATGATTTGAACATTCATTATCAACTACCCAATATTTTTCATCCTATCTAGCATGAAAAGTAGTAACTAGAGTACCTTCCATATTATCCTTCATGCTCTCTAGACCATATTCCCTTACACATCTTCCATGGTTAGCAAACACATTTATTCTCCAAGGCTAGAAACAATAATTCATCTTTATCACCCTCAAAATTAGACTCATTGTCAGAAATTCTAGCATCTTCTCTAACATATTAGAATTTCTTGAACTTTATGTCCTTTTTGTCTTTATAATTATTATCTTTGTTCTTCTTGTGTGTAGCTCTAAATTTGGACATCTTGAAGCATATTGACCAATATTTCCACAACTGAAACATTCAAAAGGTAACATACCTTTGTACTTACCGATAGCTTTCTTCAATTTCCTTGTAAATTTTTCTTCCAACTCTTATGAAACATCACTACCTGAGTTATCTTATATCTTATATGCTTTGAAGGTGGTTTCAGCTTTCTCCTTTTCTCCTTTTCTCTTCCAAACTTCCTCATCTGAAATGCAATCAAGGTGCCAAATAGTTTCTCTTTAGTAAATGTCTTTGGATCATATTATTCTTCAATAGCAGAGACCTTCTCACTATAATTCTCTGGTAGGGTCATCAAGATCTTCTCTATTGCATCTTCATCTGTCATGGTACCATCTTGAGTTTTGATTTCATTTGTAGAAAGTTCAACTCTCTAATAGTAGCTTACAATTTCTTCACCTTCTTCCATTCTTATGTTCTCAAATCTGTGTTTTTTTGTTAGCTTCCTTGACAATTTGACTCTATCATTTCCTCCATAGATATCTTTCAACTTTTCTCATACTTCATAATTAGTGCCTAAAGGAATAAATTTTGTCTGTTCAGTTTTAGTTAAAGCACCAAAGATAGCATACCTTTCTTTTTCATTCTCTTCATAGGCAGAGATTGCATTTGTAGAAGAAGGACCGCTAGCCGGTTCAACATATTTTATCTCAACACCTTTCTAAATCTTGAAACTAAGAGAGATCAAGTAAACTCTCATCTCCAGTTTCCAGTCACCGTAGTCAGCTCCATCAAATATAGAGATTTGCAACTTGTGCGCCATCTGATCTACCTCAAGTAGATAAGCTCTTCTCGAATGAACCAAAGCTCTGATACCAATTGTTGAAGTGCACAAGATAAATGAGAGGGGGGGTGAATCATTTGTACCAAATTACTTTTACTTCTAACCTTAATCAATTCAACTTTAACTTAATTTGTTATTAAGTATAAACATGAAATGCAGATAACAGAAAGAAAACATGAGAGACACCAAATTTACATAGAAATCCCAATGAGGAAAAAACCACAGTGAGGATTAACTCACGATATAATAGTAATGCAATACTGGATACAAAGGCTCACTGTCAGAGGGCTCAATTCCTCAAAGGATTGCAGACACCATCAACTCACTCCTTTCAGGAATGTAACACATCAAATTATTGTTTCCTTGATACACTTTCACACACTCTACTTTTCACACACACTCTTCTTACAATTCACAACATCTTGACTTGCATTTATACCATCTTCAACCTTAGAAACTTTCTCCAAGGTCAGCTACATATCATTAATTTTGTACAAATTCAAATTAGGTCGGCTACTCAACATTCCCATGGTGGATAAGAATGAGAGAGGACCAGTTAAATATTTAATTAGGACCCAAACAACATTTTGGATCAATCTCATGCTTCCTTAATCAATTCTTAATCTTCATGTACCATGCAAACACCAAGTCGGCCAAACCTAATGAAAACACCAATGATCTTTGAAGTACGTGCATCCACAGCAAGATGATGAAACATGGATCACACAATAAACTTCACCAAATACAGTGACTGGAAATAACATATGAGAAGTTATTTGATTTCAAATAGTTTTAATACCTAGAAAACTATGGAGACAAAGTATGTAATTCCAACAGTTGGACCTTCCACTTGCGATGAAGCTGCAACCTTTGAAGAAAATGAACAAGCAAGGTATGTTATCTTTAGTGCATTATCTACAACTGAAAGATCAAAAGTTATTTCCTTAGCTAATGCTAATGAAATGTGGACAAAATTGAAAGATATTTATGAAGGGAATGAGAGAGTGAAGTTATGAAGGAAACTAACTACTACGTGAAAATTTGAGAATCTACGAATGGAAGATGGAGAATACATTGCAAGCTATTATAAGAGAGTTGAAACTATTGCAACTGAAATCAAGAATCAAGGAGGTACCACCAAAGATGATGAGATAATTGAGAAGATCTTGACGACCTTACTGGAAAATTATAGTGACAAAGTATCTGCACTAGAAGAATAGTATGATCTGAAAAAATTTTCTAAGGAACATCTATTTGGTGTCTTGACTACATTTGAAATGAGAAAATTTGCAAGAGACAAGGAGAAGACTAAAATAACCTTTAAATCCATAAGGATAGAAGATGATGATGATGATGAAGATGCAGAAAATTTGGAGGCAAATTTCACAAGGAGATTAAAGAAAGATACTAGTAAATAGAAAGGTAAGTTGCCCTTTAAATATTTTAGTTGTGGAAATATTGGTCATTATGAATCATGATGTCCTTATAGAGCTACACAAAATAAGAACAAGGATAAGAAGGATAGGAAGTTCAAGAAGCTATATTATGTTAAATAAGATGCAATAATTTTTGATGATGAATCAAACCTTGAGGAAGACAAAGATGATTGTTTGCTTCAAGCCTTGGAAAAGAAATGTGCAAAAGAACCTAGTCTAGAGTGTAATAAGAATGAATCAGAAGGTACTTTGGTAAGTACTTTACATGCTAGATAGGATGAAATTTTTTGAGTAATTGACAATGGATGTTCAAACCATATGACTGGAGATGAAAGTAAGTTTACTAAACTAGAGAAGTATGATGGAGGTATAGTCATGTTTGGAGATGATTCTCATGCTAAGATTGTTGGTAAAAGAACAATTAGATTTGATGGAAAACATAACACTGATGATGTCTATTATGTAAAGGGTTTAAGGAATAATATTTGAAGTGTTGGACAAATGTGCAACAAAGGTTTTAAGCTTGTGCTTCAGGATAACACTTGTGAGATTAGAAAAGGATCTGGAAATTTGGTTGCAGCTGGAAGAAGAACTCGTGGAAACATCTATCAACTCAAAAGTGGTGACGATCAATGTTTTGTTTCTTAAATCAGTGAGAGTTGGCTCTAGCACCAGAGGATGGGACATGTGAATTTTGATAATTTAGTCAGGATCAGTTCTAGATAATTTGTGAGAGATCTACCTAGAATCACAAAACCTTCAAATTCAATCTGTAGAAGTTGTCAGATGGGAAAACAGACAAGGAACAATTTTAAAATAAAGGATCAATCATCTTGCACAATGATTGAATTAATCCACACAGAACTCTGTAGTCCTACAAGAACCAAAAGCCTGAATGGTGATAGGTATTTTATGCTTTTAATTGATGATTACTCTAGGATGACATGGATTACATTTCTTAGAGAAAAGTCTCAAGCTCTTGATAGATTCAAAGTGTTAAAGGCAAGAGTAGAAAATGAAGTAAACTTGAGAATTAAATTCTTAAGATCTAATAGAGGTGGAGAGTTTACATCTGAGGATTTCAATGCATTATGTGAAGAGCATGGCATTTTTTGCTCCTAGAACCTCGCAAAAGAATGGAGTTGTTGAGAGAAAGAACCAGATTGTGCAAGAGACATCCAAAACTATGATGAAATAAGAAAATGTTCCTAATGTTTATTCAAAAGAATTCATTCACACTGTTGTTTACATTCTTAAAAGAGTTCAAGTAAGAGTAACAACATTAAGACTCCTGATGAGTTATGGACTTGTAAGACTCCTACTATGAAATACTTTAAGGTATTTGGTAGTAGATTCTACATTAGAAGAGATGAAGAAAATCTAAGAAAGTTTGATGCTAGATGTGATGAAGGAATTTTATTTGGAAACACAAATAACAGTAAGGCATACTGATGTTTTAATAAGAGACTCGAAAAATCATTGAAAGTACTAATGTGATTGTTGATGAACCTATGTATAGACAGATGGACATAACTGAAGTTGAACCTAATGATCCTATCTGTGTTCAAATACAACAAGAAGAAAAAGAAGAGAAAAAGAAAAGTGAAGAAGAAGAATAAAAACTGGAACCTACACCTAAGACTCCTAAATATGTTCAGAAAAATCATCTGGAGGAATAGATAATTGGAGAAAAAAGTGAAGGAGTAAATACAAGAAGCAAATTGGTTGAGGTAAACTTGTGTTTAATTTCTAAAATAGAACCTAAGACTGTGAATGAAGCATGTGATGATGAAATTTGGGTAAGAGCAATGAAAGAGGAATTACAACAGATAGAGAAAAATGAGACATGGGAACTAGTCCCTAGACCTGCAAAGATGAATGAAATTGGTTCAAAATGGGTATTTAGAAACAAGTTGAATGAAGATGGTAAAGTGGTAAGAAATAAAGAAATACTTGTATGTAAAGGATACTCACATGTTGAAGGAATAGATTTTGAAGAATATTTTGCACCTATAGCAAGAATGGAAGCCATTTGAATGTTCTTGGCATTTGCAGCTCATAAATATTTGAAAGTATATCAGATGGATGTCAAATCTAAATTTCTAAATGGGGAACTAGAAGAAGAAGTATATATGGAGCAACCGGAAGGTTTTCCATTATCACACAAATTGGATATCGTTTGTAAATTAAAGAAAAAATTATATGGATTGAAGCAAGCTCCCAGAGCTTGGTATGCTAGATTGGATAAATACTTGACAAAACAAAGATTCAGTAGAGGGTCTATAGACAACAATATTTACTTCAAAGTCGAGAAAGAAAAAATACTGATAGTTGTTGTCTATGTTGATGATATCATCTTTTGTGGTAATGAAGGTTTGTGTAAAATTTTTTCTGAAGATATAAAAAAATAATTTGAAATATCTCGGATTGGTGAACTAAATGTATTCCTTGGGCTTCAAGTTAATCAAACTCACAAAGGGATATTCATTTCACAATCTAAGTATGTCAAGGAATTGTTAAAAAGGTTTGGAATGGATGGTTCTAAACTGATATGTAGCCCTATGGTAACTGGATGCAAGCTGAGTAAGGATGATGGATTTTCTAAATTTGATTAGAGCATGTATAGATCCATGATTGGAGGATTGTTGTATCTTACTGCTACTAGACTTGAAATTATGCATGCAGTATGCTTAGCTGCAAGATTTCTAGCAGAACCAAAGGAAACACGTGTTAAAGCTATGAAGAGGATATTCAGATATCTTAAAGGAACTCCAGATTATGGGGTATGGTATGCAAAGAACAATTATTTTACCTTGAGTTCCTACACTAATGCTGATTGGGTTCGATGTGTAGATGACAGGTGTAGACACATAAAAATGGCCTAAACCTGCAAACCACATTTTTTTAAATCACGCTTCATCTCAACATAATTAAAATATTTAGTTATGTCCTATAGTCCAATGTCAACTATTAATTAAATAATTCTTAATTATTTAATTAATTCACATCTTTTATTACTCCTAGCTATTTAAATAAATAAACAACCTTTATTTAAATACGTTGCTAATTTCTTATGTCACTCTATAATTAAATAAATTCCTAAATTTATTTAATTATTATTAGTCCATTACTTCCTCCTGATTATTTAAATAAATAAACTTTATTTATTTATTTAATATGTCATTAATTATTTATGTCTCCTCATAATTAAATAAATTCCTATTATTTATTTAATTATTATCCTCTCTACCTTTCTTTCTAATTTTAAATAAAATAATTTATTTAAATTTATTTATGCTCTCCAGCTTTCTTTATAATTTTAAATAAACCAACTATTTAAAATTATCCATTTTCTTAAACTTTCTTTCTAATTTTGAATAAAATCATAATTTAAATTACCCACTTTCTAATTTCCCTCTGTTTAGTAAGTAATTCAAATTAATTATTTACTGTCATGTGACCCCACCTTTTGAATTAAATTTAAGTTTTAATTCAAAATAGTCTTATTCCTCCAAAAGCAAGTAATGTCTATTATTATTTGATTCTCCAGCCACCTCTTTTTATGTGCCAATCTTATCTCTTGTCGCATGCATTTCCAACCCGTCCATTCATTTCAAATTTGACCTAATGTTGCCCTAACCCTAATTATGGGTTGTCACATTGAATCTTGTCCATTGATTCTAGGGCACTTGTCAACTTTAAATCTTGGCCATTGATTAAGACATCTTATTGACATCCAATCTCAACCATCAATCCAAATCAGACCTTTCCTATAAGTAAACTCTCTCATAAGCTATTTGGGGGGTTGATTCTTTAAGTGTCCTTATGTTGTCATTAATGTTGTCATTGATGTCAACACTTTATAGGTTGAGTAAGTTATTTGTAAAGTGCTTTTGAGAAAATTTGAGAAATAAGGAAAGTTGTGTTGAAACTGTATTTTGAGCGTGCTTCAGTATTGTGGTCCGCATTCTCTCTATATTGATTAAATGCCCATGCGGATCTAATGGTGTGTTCATGAGCTTAAATGGATTCTATATTTTTATTTTCAGCTTCTAGTGTGATGGAAAGTAAAAATTGCATTCACCCGTGTGTGAACTCATTTGTTAGAGTTATATGGTTATTGACTAGGAGAAATGTTTTGGCTCCACAGTCTTCTGTTATTTGGCCTCAGATCTTGTGGATTTGTGAGATTATTCCTTTTGATGTTTCTATGTTCTGACAAATTTTTTCATGGTTTGGAGCCCTGGAAGACCTGCTCTAGAGTATCTGTGTTTTTCTGGTTGTCCCAGTTGAACTAGTGAACTATTCTCTACAAATGAAGTTTGTTGAAGTTGTTGTGGATGTATCTGAGTTGTTCTCAGAAATGGTGAAATGATTGGTGAAGCGTGTTGAGCATTCCATGTGTGTTTATCTTGCTGGTGATGTGTGTACTTCAAAATTCATTTATGTTTTCATTAGGTTTGGCTGACCTGGTGTCTATTGTTGGAGTTGATACAAAGTAACCCACAAAACCCAATGAACACCTGCAAGAAAATAACCTATCACATCAAGAGGAAATACTATAGCAAGAAGGAAGTGCTCTAAAAATCCTTAAGCAAAAATATGCATAATAGAATGAATTAAAATACAATGAGATCAATCCTTATAAAAGGAGACTGAGAAACCCTAAAGGGTGCATTTAATAATTAGAATAATTATTAAATTCCTACAAAATGCATTCTAAGTTTATCTTAAGAGGAATAAAAGGTGACTAATTAAATAATTAAATAAAAACAACCTTTTACTCTAACACCCCCCCTTAAGATGAACTTAGGGAGTAGCTACAAACAAAGTGCATGAAAGAAAAGCAACTACAAGCTAGAAAGAAAACTTGGGTCCTGGTAACTTGGCTTGATGAGGTACCCAATCACAACCAAATCTCTATAAAGTGGAGTAAAGAAGAAAACCCTATGGGAAAAAATCCTCTTCAAGAAGAGATGGAAATACAAGAGTGAAAGAAGAAGAGAGATAGGAGGACTCAACATGACCCCACAAGAACTACTTCCATCACACAAGTACAAAATATATTCCCCCATAGGAGAGATAAAAAGAGGATATGAATCCCCCCCACAAAGAAATAGCTCATGTATCATTGGAAAACATCTCAAGAAAGAATATGACCCACTGCCTGCAAACAACATTTCTCCCCTTAGGAAGAAATATGCCAACTGATGAAATGTGAAGCCAATCCAAAATCATGGGTGAATCTGGAATCCAAAACCAAATGGCAGGTGTCTCAGAAAACTGCTCCAGCATCCTCAAGTCGGAAAGAGAAAATGCCAATCTTGAAATCTGTGAAGACTAATGAAGCACATGCTCCAAAGATGATGAACATGATGTGCCAAAAATGGTGATGTGGTTGTCAACATAGAGGAGATAAATTTCCTGAAAATAATCATCCAAATCTACAATATAAGACTCCACAAACAAGAAAGATATGTCTACAACATAAGAGTCCAAAGTAGTTATGTCTGGAAGATGAATGATGCCCTACTGCACTGAATCGGGACCAACATGAGATGTTGATGAAGTCTCAATCTGAAGAGTGGGAACATGAATACAAGTCTTTGAACCATCATCTCATGCAAGACCTATGATATACTCAAGCTCCTCTAGAGTACGATTATCATAGGGTATGAAATCTATATCTGCAAGAGGGATGAGACAATCTACAACAGGATCCTTTGGGAATGGAGGGATATTAGAGTCTCCAAAAATCTCCCAAAGAGGTTGCCAAAGTGTGCGAGGACAACAAATGTCAGATAAAGCACACAAAGTGTCAAAATCAACACTACAACCAATAACCCCTACAATATGATCTCGAATAATAACCCATGCTAATAAACACCTTGATGTGTCTAGTGTAGGTATGAGTTCATACAAATGAGGAAAAATACCAAGCCACCTGAGATGTGTCAAGATGCCATGACGCCAAGACTCATAGTTGTCCTTATCCAGCTTGATCACATAAGGGTGAGTAGAAAAACCCATGATACTCACTCAAATAAAAAAATCAGATATTGAAACTCTCATCAATGATAAATCAGATCAACATAACCCATCCAATGCAAATAGATTCCATGTAGGTGCTAGAACGTCCAAGTAATTAAGCAAAGTGTAAAAACACACAAATCTAAAATAAAATGTACCTTGTAAAATTTTGCATCAAACAAATTGCAGATCTGGAAAGATCACTGAAACACCTTTCCAACACCTATTCATTTGCATAAAACAGAGTCCGAACACAAATGTTATGCCCCCCGAAGTGCAAAAGCCATCTTCTGAATTTGATTGGAAAGAATAAATTAAAACATAAAACGCATAAAATAAAACTTGCACCATTGGATAGTGCCCAAAACCAGCTTTCTGACAGCTATTTGTTTTTGAAAATCTGAGTTCGTTTGCAAAAGTTATTGCCAAAATACCAGACACTGCTCCAAAAGGTTTGACGGTTAAGCCTAGCAGTTAGGCTAGCCGCTAGGATTAACTACTAGTGGTTAACTGATGGCAGTAGCCATTACCACTGTATTTTAAAAAAAATTCCTCGGATTGTGTGTTGTACAAGGCCGTACTACCCAAAAATGAAAAAAAATTCCTCCTGAAGTCACTATGTCCGATTTTGATGATTTGATAGTCGATTTTGAGATTTTTGGGCACTCTAAATGTGATGATGAGGTCCTTTTGGGCTCAAAACGCTCCAAAATTGCAAGTATGCTCTAGATCAAGAACCTCTCAAAAAAATTCAAACTCTCGTAGATTTGACACCGTGAAGCGAAATTTGATTAAACAAAGGACAATCTTGACTGAATCGAGCGTTCTGGATGCAATGGTGAGGTCCAAATTAACTCAAAATGCATAAAAATGTCACTTTTAGGACAAGATCCCTCAAAAAATGAACAAGAAGTGGAAAATATGAAGCTCTCATACCATGTTGGAGTTGATAAAAGACAACCCATATAACCCAGTGAACACCTACAAGCAAATAACCTGTCACATCAAGAGGAAATATTCTAGCACAAAGGAGGTGCTCTAAAAATCCTTAAGAAAAAATATGCATAATAGAATGAATTAAAATACAATGAGATCAATCCTTATGAAAGGAGATCGAGAAACACTAAAGTAAACCCTAAAGGGTGCATTTAATAATTATAATAATTATTAAATGCCTACAAAATGCATTCTAAGTTTATCTTAAGAAGAATAAAAGGTGACTTAGTTAAATAATTAAGTAAAACCAACCTTTTACTCTAACATGTTACATTTATCTTTTAGCCTACTCGGTGTCTACATGTTACATTTGCCTTTTGCATCGACTTGAGGAAGTGGGTGCATGATCCAAGATGTTGTTTGGGTCCCAAATTAAATATGTAATTGGTCCTCTCACATTCTTATCCACCATGGGAATATTGAATTTGTAAAATGAAATTGTATAAGCCGACCTTGGAGAATGTTTCTAAGGTTGAAGATGGTATAAAAGCAAGTTGAGTTGTATAAAATTTCGTATCCATCCATCATTCGATTCAAGCAAGAGAAGAGTTTGCGAACAAGTGTGAAAAGAAGAGTGTGGAAGAGAGAATTGAGGCAATAGTACTTCATTGTGTTCATAATCTTCTGATCAAGTTGTGAAGTGTGTGTAACTTCTAGTAGTGGATCATTATCTATTTCTTTGTATTTTTTGTAGGCAATGAGCCTCTTTTTGTGGATAGTGAGTCCTAAGGCAGTGAGCCCTTGATTTGGGTAGTGAGCCTTTTGTATTTGGGTAGTGAGACCTCATGCAATGAGCCCTTGATCTAGGTAGTGAGCCTGTTGTATTTGGGCAGTGAGCCCGTGTATCTAGTATTGCATTACTACTATATTATGATTTAATCATCACCGTGGTTTTTCCCTCATTAGGGTTTTCCATTTAAATCTGGAGTCTCTAGAATTGGTTTTTTGTTATCTGCACTTCATGTTCATACTTAATAATAGATTGAAGATAAAGTTGAATTGATTAAGCTTATAAGTAAAGGTTTTGATACAAATGATTCACCCCCCCTTCTCATTTGTCTTGTGCTCATTTAAAAAAAAATGCACACATTGTAAGATGTTTCAAGTTTATATTTATTTGTTATTATGAGCACTAACACTCGGAGGATCCCGAAGCATCCTCTAATTTATCCTTCTATCTGACGAGAAAAGTGACTTTAGTCAAATAAGGAATGCAAATATGAGTGGTACGTTACAACTATGTTATTTATCATATATTTTTATCTAATTTCCTCTTCTCTCCCTAGATCATAAGGTTTATATCATCATCGTCATAGTTTTTTTATGGAGGTGGAAACACCAAAATGGGGTTTGATTAAGGAAAACCCTTATATAACACAACCATTCCCCATTGTGCTTCTTGTAGGTTATAGGAATAAATTTGATTCAAGTGGATTGGAGATCTCAAGGCCTCAAAATCCTAACTAAAGTATTCAAGCACCTTTCATGATCAAATTAGGGAAAATTGATTATTCACAAATGTGTCAGACTTCAAAAATTGATCTTTGTTGTCAAAGGCACTCGAACGGTGATGCAACTGTGTAGGTTTTGAAGCCCTACAAATTATAATTTTAAGAATAAGGTTCCAATGCCTTTATCCTTCCAAATCTGCCTCAAATTCATATGTTAGGTTCCTCTCCATCTGCACTTTCGAGTCATCTTTGCTTCTATCCTTTTTCTTTAATTTTTTTAGATTCTATAAAATTTTATTTCTTTAGTCTTAATTCATCTAGTTTACAAATTTTCAAAATAAATTATCTCATCACATCATCCCATCAACCCAAAGAGGGGACCAAAATCTTAACTAATTTGTTATCCCTTGTGGACAACAACCAAATATTTTCTCATTGTTACTTTTATATCCCCAATGTTTTTGATAAAAGGGTAAAATGGGTTTTACAGGGACCTGAAACCACAACATTTACAAAACAAAAAAGAGGACACCAAAGTCCAACCAAAAAGACCAGCTGCCTGAGAAAAGATCAGCAGCAACCAAATGAAAATGACCAGAAAGGTCAAGTTGAAAGGAATAGCAAAGTAAGCACCAAAAAAAACCCCAGCCGTTAATTCAGAGTCTTGAGGAAAGACTCTGTCTCCGCCTCCAGATTCTGCATATCATTGACACCCTTTTTAAAATTTTGAATCATATTTGAAGTAGGGGGGACCTTGCGCTTCAGATTGGCTCTGGTTCTTCTAGAAATTCCCGCATCCGTCTCCTGGCTTTTGTCCTTTGTTTCCTCAAGATGCACCACCAGAGAAACCTTTTGGGCTTTATCTAGCTTTTCAGTCATCACGTTAATGATAATGGCATTGTGTCTTGCCATACGGTTGTTTTGCTCAGTAGCAGTTTTGATGGTATTCCTTATGTTCTCAACCTTGGAATCAATATTTATGTTACTATGATCCATATCTTTCTTTTCAATCTTTGCACCCAGCTCTTCAATCTTGCTTTGCAGGGCCCAATTTTTTATTTTCAACTCATTAATTTCAATGAATGTCCATTCCAAGAGTTTGAAGTGGGACTCAGAATTGGTTTTCGCTAGGTTCAGAATATCCAAAGAGGACTCTTTTCTAGTATTAGGACAAGTTTTCTCAGGGTTAGGAATAATAGGGGAGTAATCATTAATTTGTTTATCCGATAGAGGATCAACGCAAAGCTTAGTTTTGTTGGCATCAGACTCCTTTGACTCAGAGGATTCTTCAGAATAGGAAACAAGGCTTTTGGCCTAGGGTTTCTTGTCAATAGAGCTATTCTGAAGGGAGGGGCTATGAGGCTCAAGCTCAATGTGCGTTTTACCAGAATTCCCAGAAGGGATAGTGTGCAAGCTAAGGACTTTTCTAGCCGGACTAGAGTTAGGTAGATACTCCAAACCACTGGGCTCAGTGTCATCACTCTCAAAATCAAGGATAGTTTCCAGAATAGCAGGAGCAAGCATATAGAAATGTTCCACAATCAACCTTATTAACCCAGTGTGTAGAATGGGGAATCTTTTAGGGTTTTTCTTATTATCCTCCAAGCTTTTATTCAAGGAGCAGAAAAGATAATAGAGGAGAGAGACCCTAACCTTGTATCGGAAGTGATTGAGTAGAGCAAAGTGGTAGCCATAGACTCTGGTGAAACGCCCATCCACCGTAATGTGCTCCATGATGACCCACAAAACCTTTCTCCAAATAGCCTTTATGGAGTCACCATTGAAGTAGCTATTTGCAATTTTGACCAGACTTAGCCTTTCTTTGTCCTTTTTAGGAAATCTGATCACAACTTCATCAGAAAAAGCCCCATCCCTAAAGAACTTCTTCCCTTCAGTAGATAATCCTGTGACATCAGCAATAATATTTTTGCTAAGCACCACATTCCTACCAAATAGGGTCAAGTTTCCATTATTCCAATTTTCAGCAAAGAGATCCGTAGCCTCCTGGTTAGATCCATGAAGATTCTCTAGGAAAGGAAGCAACCCTCCGCTTTTAACCTTACTCCAAGCTTTGGCATTTTTCATGTGTGTATCATAGCTATCCAACTCAATTCTCTTTCTATCTCCTCCTATTTCGGCCAACAGAGTGGGGCAAACCCAAACGAAATCTTTACTAAAATTGGCCCCACCAAAGCTAAGAACCCACAAAGTGTGTGGAGTTTTCTTGTAGATTAAGCCACTGGGCTCGGTACCATGCACTCTAATGATTGTGATGTGAAAGATCCAACCTGTCCTCATTAAAGGGATAACACGTCGCTTTTCCATGTGATTTATCATAATTTAATAAGGTGCAGACATTAGAGTTTAGATCGCTAGTATTAAGCCAGGTATGCACATCTTTACTCCTAACTCCTTCATTAGCGAAAAAATCCGCAACAGCATTGGCTTCTCTATAAGCATGTGATATTTTAACTTTTTCAAATTTAGCCAAAGTCAGTATGGCATCCTCAACCCATGATTTAATGGTCCACGAGGGGGGAGACTTGCCACAGAGGCAGTCAATTATGTTTTTGGAATCTCCTTTAAGCCACAGATTTTTACTGTTAAGACTTTGGGCTAAATTTATGATGTGAAAAGCACCAGCAGCCTCTGCCAGATGATTAGTTTGAGAGCCAAGAGGAGAGGCAATCACACCAATTAAATTTCCAAAGGAATCCCTTATAACTCCACCACAACCCGCCGCCCCCGGATTGCCTTTAGCTGCACCATCAAAGTTAGCTTTGATTCAATCGTTTCGTAGAAAAGACCAGCAAACACCCTCTCTGTCCTTCTTGGCCTTCATTATAGTTCTAGACAAATCTAGACTTATGTTCCAATCCTTAGCAACAGTTAAGTCATAGAGCGAATGCTCCACTTTCATGGGCATACTGTCCTTCTGAGCCAGGGCATTGAAATTTTCCTTTAGGGATCTGACAGTTTTATCAAAGACAATATCCACATAGGCTTCTTTACCCCTATAAATTCTATTGTTGCGTTCTTTCCAGAGGCCCCAAGCAACATGAGGGAAGGATAAATCTCATAAAATCTTGAGCATAGGATTTCTTTTCAAGGCTTTCCATTGAGTGAATAAATCTTCAATGGACGAAGGGAAAACCCAAGGAAGGTGCCATAACCTGATGATTTTTTCCTAGATAGAAGTAGCAAATGAGCAATGAAGGAATAAATGATGCACAGATTCAACCTCCATCTTACAAAGAAAGCATCTATTAGGAATTTGAAATCTGCATTTACACAGGTTATTAATCGTGAGCACCTTGTTTTGGAGAAGGATCCAGAAGAAGATATTAATTTTAGGTATCAAGTGTTTGAACCAAGCTTTAGACCAGAAGGGAGGATGGTCCAGAGAAGAAGTAATCTTGGCAAAACCAAATGACACTGAAAAATTGCTAGAGGGTTCATCTATCCAAACCACACAATCATCCAGCTGCTCAGAACTAAGTCTAACAACCATCAAAGAAGAGTGGATAAGAGCCAAAGCCTGACTAACACTGCACAAGTCCACCCAATTACCATTCGCTCTGTAATCTTTGACATAAGTTCCAAACCGTTCCTTACAAATCTCTGCCCATTCACTGAAGGAATTGATTTTTATAATGGACCCCTTAAAAAGCCATATGTCCTCCCAGAATCTAGTGTGATTACCATTTCTCACTTGCCATCCAATACCATCATCCACAATCTTTTTTCCATTGATTATATTATTCCAGCATGTAGACCTTCTGGGAAGAAGGTGGGGGTTCTTCTTTATAATGGAGGAGCAATTATTTTCTAAATATTTGCTAGCCAGAATATCAATCCACTCCCTAGAAGAAGAGGAGATTCTCCATAAATTTTTAGCTAAAAGGATTTTATTGACAATTCTGATTCTTCTTAAACCAAGTCCTCCGGCCTTTTTAGGTCTACAAACCAGATTCCAGCCAATTAAGGGAAGTCTTTTTTTCTTCTCAACACCTGACCAAAGAAATCTTTTTTGAATTTTTTCAATGGCATCAGCAAATTTAGCAAGAATCTTAAATAGGCTCAGGGCATAGATAGGCAGATTCTGGATAGAGGCTTTGAGGAGCTGAAGTTTCCCAGCTTGACTTAGCAGGGCTCCTTTCCAGCCCGCAAGCTTCTTGCTGAATCTTTCAACCAACGAGATCCAAAAAGACTCAGGAGGTTTCAAGCTTAATGGTAGACCAAGGTAGGTGGAAGGAAAGGAATCCACCCTGCAACCCAGAATTCTGGTAATTTTGGCATGTCTATGATCCAGAGTGTTGAAGAAGAAAAAAGAACTTTGTTGATTGTTGATCAACTATCCTGAAGCTCTCCCGTAATTGTCAAGCAACTATTTTATAGATTTGCCTTTAGACACCATTGCTTGACCCATTAGCATAGTGTCATCAATGAATTATTGATGGGAACACACTAGATTTCCCGAGGAAGGTTTGAGACTAGAAAGAAATATAAAGTCGACCAAATTTTTTAGATAGCTGCCTAAACTTTCAGCCATAATAGTGAATAAAATAGGAGAGATAGGATCACCCTGCCTTAGGCCTCTGGTGCTCTAAAAAAAAAATGTGGGGAATCCATTGACCATAATCAATATAGAAGCTATGGACACAAGTTGTTCCACCAATTAGATAACCCTATTACAAAAACCAAAAGCCTTTAAGATTTTAAATAAGAAAATTGACCATAATCAATATAGAAGCTATGGACACAAGTTGTTCCACCAATTAGATAACCCTATTACAAAAACCAAAAGCCTTTAAGATTTTAAATAAGAAAATCCAGTCAACTATCATAGGCTTTTGAGATATCAAGCTTTAATAAGAAGCCTTTAGTCTTCGACTCAACTAAGGAGTGAATATTCTCATCTATCGTTACAATAGAGTCAAGAATTTGTCTACCAAGGACAAAGCCATTCTGTTGAGGAGAAATCAAGGAAGGCAAAAAAGTTAAAAATCTTGAGGTTAAGACCTTAGAGATGATTTTGTATAAAGAATTATAGAGACTTATAGGCCTAAAAGCCTCAAAATTATTAGCTCCAGGTTTCTTGGGGATAAGAACCAAGAAAGTAGCATTTAATTCTTTTAGAAGACTTTTGGATCCAAAAAATTCCTTAGCAGCATTGACTACATCTTCTTCAACAATCTCCCAGAGCCATTGAAAGAAAAATAAAGGGAAACCATCAGGACCCAGAGCTTTACTCCTGTCAAAGGAAAAGACAACCCACTTAAATTCCTCATTGGTGGGGATAGCTATCAGAAAAGAGTTGTTTTCATGGTTGATAATTCTTGGTATAGCTTCAACTAACTGATCCTGCTCATTTTGGTTTATTTCATTACTTGCCGAGAGAAGATGTTTAAAGAAGGACCTTACCTGCTTTCTAATATCCTCCTCCTCCTCATACCTGGTTCCATTCACTTCTATTTGATATATTTTGTTTACAACTCTGTGTTTTGATGTCGATAAATGGAAGTACCTGTTGTTTCTGTCTCTAGCAGATAGCCAAAGAGCTCTAGATCTTTGTCTCCATAACTCCTCCTCCTTTCCAATTATGTCATGCATCTTCGTAAGGAGCTCATTCTCTTTTTCCTTAGTGTCATTCAAGTAACCCTCCTTCTGTATTTTAAATTGAACTTCTCCCAAATCCATCTGTAGATCAGACTTAATCCTAAAGATGTTCCCAAAAGATTCCTTTTTCCACTTTTTTAAATTACATTTCACTTCCCTTAACTTTTTAGCAATTCTGAACATAGCAGTTCCTTGAATTCTTATATTCCACCATTTCCTTATTTCCTCTTTAAGAGCAGGATGAGAGATCCACATTTTTTCAAATATGAAAGGAGTATTCTTCTTCTTTTTTATTGGATCCGTAGTGAAACTGATAGGAAAATGATCAGAACCAATTCTTGTAAGAGCTTTAAGGGAGCAGTAATAATCAAAATACCAATGATTGGAGATCAAAGATCTATCTGATTTGACATGTATGAGATCCATCCCCTTTCTACGATTAGACCAGGTAAAGGAAGCTCCATGTAGATCCAGATCAATCAGCCCTTGATTGTCAATGAAATTCTGAAGATCCTCTTTACTCTCCAAATTGATCTAGGATCCCCCAAATTTTTCTCTGTTAATTAGGGGTGTGTTAAAATCCCCCATAACAATCCAAACTTCTTTATCAAAAATCCTCCTAAAGGCAACTAATTCCAACCAAAAAGATTTTCTCATTCTTTTTCCATTAGGAGCATATATATTCACTTGAATCTAATTGAAGTTATCTCTTATATGTGTAAATCTAGTGGCTATATGATTCGTACCTTCCAATATCAGATCTCCTTTGATAGTGTGCCTATTCCAGAAAGTCACAATGCCTCCAGAAGCGCCATTCGAATTATTGCCCCGATTACTGCAATAATGGAAAAGTTTCATCTTTTCAATTTTCTCCTTTGACATTTTAGTTTCCTGAATTAAAATAATATCCGACTTGTGATCTCTAACAAAATTGCGAAGAACATCCTGCTTGTGGGGGCTATTGAGTCCCCTAATATTCCAGGACATAATCTTCATTAGATACCAGGGGAGTTTAGACATTCTGGGATGGTTTTTTGAGATCCATCCGCAATATCCTGAAAACTATTCAGCTCTTTTTTCTTTTTCAAAGACTTTTTACCTCATGAGTTCTTTACTGCTCCACAATCTGCCTTGACTTTTGATCTGGTAGAAATGCCACTTGGGGTCTTCCATTGTTTGTTTTTTTTTTGTCTTCTTCTTTGATACATTCTCCTCTTTATCAGTCTCATCTTGGCTATGCGTCTCTCTACTGGACTCCCATTCCTTTTCAGTTGGTATTCTTTGTTCCCAAGGTAAGGTGTCCATGTTACCATTCTCTTGACATGACAAGACATTACTGAAAATATTTACTGTGTGATCCAAATTTTTAAGGGAATCCTTTACCCAATCTATGGAGTTGGGCTCCGTCAGGTGCACAACTCCCTGAGGGGGAAGATTATCAGAAGATGGGGAGGGAAGAGGAATATTCAAAACCAAGGATAAGCCCTCACTAGGAATATCCTCCAGACACAGGATCTCCTCATTTCTATCAGAAGGGACTGTCATTTGGGATAAGGAGGTAGAAAGGTTCTGATCTCCTTCTCAAACTAAGGTGTCCTCATCAGAATCCCTTTTCTTTGATGGAGACATTTTAACAAGATTCATGTAATTAGGATCATTAGGGATCTCACCTTTAGACTCCATGACCACTTCAATCTCTGGGGAACTATTCTGAATATCAAACTCTTTGTTTTCCAGTTCCTGCTCTTTATTTTCCTTCCTTTCTTCTCCTAAGTCATTCTTTTTTTTTTTCCATGCCTTTTTTCCAGGTTCTGCTGGTTTTTCCTTCTCTGAAGTAGCATTTAAGGGGCATTTTTTTGCCCAGTGACCAGATTTCCTACACTTGAAACAAGCAAACGGGATGGTTTCAAACTCTATATTTTGTTCCCAGGAACCCAGTTTAGATTAGATCTCAATCGATGATGGTAGATCTGCTTCCTGGGGGACTCCCACACATATCCTTGCAAAAACCAAAGGAGCTCGCAATACCATGAAAGATATCTTCACTCCAGTACTCCAAGGGCAGGCCTGGAAGTCTAACCCAGACTGGGACATTCTCAAAGATGGAGTTCGATAGATCCAAGTGGGAGGACCACTTCTTTAGAGCCAGGGAAGATTTCCCTATCACCCAAAGACCTCCACTTCTAACAGCTGTGATATCCTCACTACAAGTAAATTCAAACACGAAAAAACCCTTTGGAAAAGTAGCAACTGAGACTTTCTCGCTAGTTCTCCATTTATTTTTAACAAACTCCATGACCACTTCAATATTTGGTCTAGGGCCCATGAACTTCCCAACTAGAGTTCGTTCCATTAGGGCTATATTATGTTCAATGAGCAAATCTAGAATAGAAATAGCAAACTTACCTCTAACTGGGGATGAGATATTTTGCACTGGAGAGAAAGATGACTTTCCATTAGGTTTTACCCCGAATAAAGAGGTCCAGGGTTTGCGATTGCCTCCAATGCCGCCTATGGTCCCCACTTCCCCTTTAGCTTTCTTGTTTTTACCGATGGAGGATGCAGCAAGGTTAATCTCTAGATTTTCCTTTCCCCCAGGTTCCACCTATATTTTGTCTCTGGAGTCCACATCATCCTAATCATCCTTACCTTGCTTCTGACTCGACTCCAGCTCCTGATTCGACTTTCGGTTTTCTAATCTTGCTCCATTTCCTTTTCCATTGCTTTGAATTTCGAAATCCCTTTTCTCCTGCCTGTGTTCACGCTCGTGTTCCGCCATTTCCGATTACTTGATAATGTTATAATTATATCCCCAATGTTGATGGTAGAATGTGATATATTTATGTTGGGTTTTTACCTTATATCCCATTTCACCATCTCACACCATGTTTTAAACTGAGATATTAGTTATTTTATATGCATGTAATATATAAACTAATAATATTATACAATCAATAATGAAGCATATTTTAATAATCAACTAGACAAAAAAATCTAAATTTTGATGAAAAAGATAGTTTTTTAAAGTTTCAAAAAGACTCTACAACCTTTATATTGATAAGCTAATCAAATATAAAACTCCCTTTAGCATGTATAACTAGAGGAATGCACTACATTCCTAAAAATACATCCCATGTTTATAGAGACATTGTTAGTGTTTTTAAGTTTAACTTAGGGTAATTACTCCTGATAGTTTTTTTTTTCTCATAGAGTAGTTTTCTCACTCGTCACCTTTTTCACAGTTTTAAAAGCCCATATCATATGTATTTTAATTATCTAAAACTTATTCACTCATATTTGATGAAATGGCCTTGTGTTGCCTCTGTCGGTTTTTGTTATGCAGGATTTTATGATGTAGATTGTGCTCCTAGGAGGTGGATGACACCAACATGGTATCAGAGCCAATCATTCTTCAATCCTTCCTCTAAGAGTTTTCATCAGAGTGTTTCAGATTGCTTATTTTCTGGGCATTTGAAATTTTTCAAATTTTAAAATTGCCTTATTTATTTCTGATTACTTCAATTTCTTGTTGCTAGAAAATATCCTGGAGCGATTGAGGCTATGGCTTGTTGCTGGCGTGATTCATCTGTTACAAAAGTGATTTGAAAATTTGTGTCTTTGGTGATCGATATTTTCATTTTCTTTGGAGGAATGATTCATCAAAGGCATGATTTTGTCCAAGCTGATTCAACTAGAAAGGCAATGATTCTTCCATTATAAGGCATTTTTTTCTCTTGAGACATGATTTCGTTGGGGACTTGATTTTTTCTTTCTGCACTTTGGTGTTGAATTTGTGGAGGCATCAATGATTCTCTTTACTCCACAAAGGAAGCAAGCCAATTGGTGTTTGAGATACATTTTTTTTGTGCATAAGGAAACCTCAAATGTTTTTGTAGCCTCCAATATTTAATTATCAAAAAATTGTGGTTTGAGAGGGCACATTTTTCTTCTCTAAGGACGCGCATTTCAAATTCCTGAATGCTCGATTTGACCTCGAGGCCTGCACGGAATTGTGAAGCAACAATTTTGTTGAGGATACATTTATTCTTCATTTTTGTTGGGCACCATTTTTGAAGTCTATAGTTTCTAAATAAAGACTTCATATTTTCCTATTGAAGACCTGATTTTCTACTTTTGAGAGGGTGTGTGAATCAATTTGTGGTCGCAATTTTTCCTGTTTGGAGGCATTTGAACTTGAGCAAAGGCATTTAAATCAGTTGTTGGTTTTTATACGAGGCATCCATGGAAACTGATTTGAAGAGGCCCGTGCTTGATTACCTTTGGCTGTGCACAAGGTGACACTTCTATGAGGAGGCAGTTTGAAGCATGATTTGTCTCTTCCACTAGCCATAAATATGTTTGCAGGTGTGATTTTTTCTACCCTCACGCATTGATTTTTCTGTTGGAGGCATTTTTAGAAGAAGGCTTGCGACATTCTCATTTGGACATATATTTTAATCAAACTTTATGTTTTATAAAGTCTACAGCTAAATATTTATTTAGGGTTTCAAGATTCTATGTAGTGGTGTTGGCGCCATGTTGGTTTTCAAGTTGTTCTATGAACATTTATCCCATATTGGCTACAGGTAGTGGATTCAAGCTATTTAAATACCTCCTGTTTCACATTGATTTTGTGATCAAAGGCTCACCTTGCCCTAAGAAAAGGCTTGTGTGTGTGGGGAAAGTTATTCCTCATTAACATAATTCCAATCAAATCCTCTTGAGTGTTTGGAAAATTTTCAAATCAATCTACTATAGATTAAATTGTAATGTTGGTTGTAATGTGGCGCCTAAGTGGATTGCATGTAAAGGTTCTCCTATTTTTATCAATTTTTAGATCTTTAGCCCTTTTTTTTATTATTACTTTCTAAAATATTTTGTGAAGGCTTCATTTTAGATCTTTAGCCCTTTTTTGCATTATTACTTTCTGAAGTATTTTGTGAAGGATTCATTTGTAGTATTTTAGAGTTTCTAATGGTTTTTGAAGGTGAATATCTTTACATTCTTGGAGATTGTCTTAGTACATTATGGGGTTTTCATTTCATCTTGCTATGATTATGTTGAAAAGGGGAAAGTATAAACAATGGAGATATGGTATCATAAAACATCTCAGATGGTTTCATTTGTTGCCATATTTATATCATATTATTCCCCTTCCTCATATTGATAACAAGAAATTTGCATGGAATTGCAAAAGGGATCATGTCCTAGAATTTATTGTAATGCATATTGATAATGCCACTTTAAATGATATTGATCATCTTGAGAGTCCTCATATTCTTTGGACTAAAATTTGGGAAATACATGGAGATCCTAATACTTACCTATTCTTAGGTGAGCGTGTTTTAGATTGTCTTGGGCCTCTTCATTTTTGAGATAGAATACCCTATGATCAAGCTACTATGCAGGAGTTTGAAGTTTTCAAATACTTGAGTCTTCATATGAGGATGACAAGGGTTCTTTAGATGATCCTTCTTCTCAATCAGGGAAAGTTGATGTACCTTCACTTTAGTGATTTAGTGTGTGGAGTCATTGATTAAGGCTCCTATCATTCTTGTTCAGTAGGACCATTCATCTTGTGTTGATGATTCACTGAGCACATCTAGTATTCATTACAACAAGTTTTTCATTATTTTCTTGATTGCGATTCATACTTTCTAGACATTGGTTCATTGTTCATGGAATCTCACATTTATGACTTGGAAGACACATTCGAGGGTATATCCCTTCTATTTTATGATAGTTATGGTACAATTGTTGTCACTTCATCTCAGTCTCTAGAGAATGTTCAGAATCAGTTTCCAGTGATACCTTGTTTATCACCTTCTATTGTGATTGGGCATGTTCCTAATTGGTTTGTGGCATCATATTCCAAGGTCATGGCAACACATGAGCAGTTTTCAAAGATATTTTCATCCTACATTTGAAATTCACTTGCTAATTCCTATCCAAAATGGGAAGCATACCTGTTA